>WBNO01023174.1:7439-29585 GCA_013400575.1 Peucedramus taeniatus
TTTTTTTTTTTGGGGGGGGGGTGAAGGGTTGGGTTTTTTTGGAGCCATTTATTAATTTTATTCATAGACACAATATAGGCAGAGATGGAGGAACTTCTCAGTTCCCACTTCACCTATGTGTCTAAATTCCAGCTTGTGTGAAAGGCTTCAGGGGATCGAAGATGTCACATTCAGAAGAAATTTGATGTTTGGTCTCTGTGGAACAATAAGCACACTAAAATTTCGTATTAAGTGCTTACTGAGAGAGGGAAAGAGCGATCTGCCTAACATGAAAAAACAAGCTTGCTTGCCTTCTTTCATTTCAGTGATGAGAATGCTGGAATTTCAACTTCATGGGTGCCATGGAAGTGGAGCCAGCACAGGTGTGTGTGACAGGGAAAGGGGCTGTCCCCTACAACTGTGACCTCTGTGCTGGAGTTTCCATGAAAACCAATAAGCAGAACCTATTCCCCGCAATGTAGGAGTTCAGTGGCCTTTTCCAATGTTCATTTTAACACATCCAAAGGTATTCCTAACACTTGTTTGAAGAGGAAGGAAGCAGGAAGCCTTGCAGCTTTCTGTGGTTAGTAGGAATGTGTAATGGAAAGGCTGAGCAGTTTTTGTCAAGCAGTGATTCTTTCCTGCTGAGTTAAAGAACATGCAGCAAAGTTGAATTTTATCTCTAATCTCTTGTCTTCTTGCCAAGTGTGTGTGGCAGCAGCAATGACAGTGTGATTCTAAACTGTCCCTTCTGTGGCAGATGTGACTGAAGTAGCATCTCTGCTACTCTTCCCCCATATACAGCTTCTTGTAATGTTTCCTATTTTATCCACCCACTGTTTCATTCAAAAATGGCTTTTTGTGAAAGAAAGGAATCACAAACATTATTAATACTGTTTTTACATATAATGGTGTGATAATATGTAAAAACATTGTAGCTAGTGTGCATGATCAGAAAGAAATTCCTATATTTTAAAATACCAAGGTGAAGCCATTGGAAAAGTATTTTAGATCTCCTTAGAAGATTTTCATTTTGATTGTTTAGGTGATGTCATAGGTGGATGTCATGGTAGCTTCAGACAAAGTTTATTAAAGAAGCCCTGCTGCTGGATCATCAGGTGCTCAGGGGTCCTCCTTGCTTAAGGGGTTTAAGGTTGTCTAAGGTTTAAGTTTTCAGCCTTGTCCCTCAAGTTTTAGTGATAGCAAGTCAGATATATTTATAAAAGATGAATTACTTATTATGGCAAGTGAATAGACAGAGGATCTTAATCAGAATTACTCAGTACACAGCATAAAAGCTAAAGCCACTATAATATAAAATGGCAGAGGGCCCTTTATTAAAGCGATAACCTTAAAGCAAGAATATATTAAAGCTGGCAAAAGAAACACTCAGTAGAGGTTCTGATATATCTCACCACACTCTGTTTCATGGAATTCATCTTGCTTATGCTATTTTCTTCATAATAAACTGTTAATCTCTGTTTTAAAAAACCAAACCAACACTACAATTTTTCCTGAAATATGTACTTCAACTAAATTGTTAATCTCAGGGAGACCTGTCCTGAAGCCCTTAAAAGTGTTATTTAAAATTACCATTTAATTTAGCATATGTGATGTTTAAGATCACCTAGAGCTTTTATTTTAAGTGATTCACGTCACTTTTGCTAAACCCACTTGGAAGTAAGATTCAAATTAATCCCAGGCAATATTTTACTTAAGATTGGGAGGTATTTCCTGTCCAGCCTTGAAAAGAGGGAAGGACAAAACTACCAAATTTGTCTCAGATGAAAAGTCATACTGTTTAACATCATTAATAAACAGAACTGAGAAATGTGTTCAACAAAATAGAAATTTTTATGCAGGATTTCTCTTTTCTACTAGAGACTAATCTTGTATTCAGGGTTTTTTTTCCCATTTGTTTAAAGGTGAACTTAATGGTAGATTTCAGCTTCAAATGCTTTCAAATCCACTGAGTTAACTCACACCTCTTAATATTCGAGGAAGACCGCTTTCATGTTTTCTCCCTTTTGAAACTTTTGCTGGCACAGTATGTGTCAGAATTATCTTAACGATTTCCATGCTGGGATTTGAGATGCACCCCATGGAGTTACTCTGTTTCACATACATCTGCGTCCTGTGAAGACCCTGTGACACTGTTCCTTGCTGACACATCTCATCATTATCTTGAATTCCATCAGATTCAGCTGTCTCTTAATTTCTCTGCAATGAAAATTGCTTCACTGTAGTTTCATTGCTCATTCTCTTGATATGCCATGCCACCAAGGAGGGTCAAGGAATATTGAGGAGATTATATGTTCCAGAGCAAATGAGATGCATAAGGAATTCAGATGGCTGCAGCAAATCTTTTTCATTGTGCCAATCACTGGTATTCGTACCATCTTTCTAAGCAACATGGCATGTGGCAAAAATATGTCTCAGTGATAGTTTGGCACATATTATCTACCCAGCTTTCCTTCAAGGAAATTCAACTCACTCAAAAAATTTCATCCTCCAGTTTCCATGACAGTGTCTATCAATCAAAGTCACTGACCCTTGATTATCTGTATAGAGGAATATCTGAATAGAGGAATTTTTAATTGCTATTAAATGTTTGCCAAGCATGGACATAGGGGGAAAAATCAGTCAGTCAAGTTCTCGTGTAGACACTGAACTGTAATCAGAGGACTCCTGAGAAAAGTAAATGAAATAAAATCAGTTAGTTAGAAAAGCAGAGGTGGGAAAGAGGATTTGAGAGGAGAGCAGAGACTATGGTCCTGTGTGCAAGCTCTTTTCCACCTTGTGGAAAATAAATATCCATGCCTTACAAATTATAAATGAACACAGTTCTCAGACTCTGCTTTTCATTAGTGTTTTTTGCCCTCTTGTATTTTCAGGTTGAAGTACCTGAGGTTGCCTAAGTAGGACCAGTTTAAGAAAAAAGCTGGGTTTCAACCAAAATAAATTTTTTTTGTGTTGCAGTTTTGTTTTGCTTTGTGGATTTTTTCCAGATCCTTTTATTATTTAATAAGAAATTACAGAAGTATTTGGAAATGAGGAAAACAGGTCAAGCTTTTATTCGAGGTTCTTACATCTAAAATACCTTTGCTACAGCTTTAACTCCTTGAATTGGGTTCTGCAAGACATCCCTGCTCTCTAACAGTTGGATTTTAATCTCCTGTTTGAGAGAAGTTGATTTCCATCATCTACATCCTTTGCTGCCATGAGGAAAACCTATGCAGTAATAGATATGGATTCTGGGGATGTGTGACCTTTCAGCCACAGTTGTGTTTCACATGCAGGTTTTAGGATTTTTTTGCTTCTTTTTTTTCTGTCTAACTTGTGCTTGTCTAAACACTTAACTCAAATTGGATGGTTAGATGCTCAAAAGAATTGGAAAAGCAAATACTAAATGAAGTGATAGGAAAACCGCAAAAATGGACAACAAGATGTTTACTGAAAACAAAAGTATATTATTTCCCCATCCAGAGAGTGCTGCTGAGGTAGCTATGGAATGCTGCAATTCACTAGTTATACTTCTTGTTGAGAAAGAGATATTAAATGTAATTGAAAAATAACTGAGAGGCATTTGAGACTTTGCTCTTTTGCAGTTTGGATCGAAATCAGATTTTGAGTTGTAAAAGAAGTTAATAAGCATAATTTACTGATCTGAGAGGGTGATAAAAGACCTTTTGCTTTATTTTTTCTAGGATAAATTGCACTCAAATGTACAGAACTGTCCTTTTCTAGTTTGAGAGTTAATGGATTTGTATAATAAACATTTCTGTAACATTCAGCTACTTTAGCCCAGACAGCTCAATTAGGGCTGTGCAGTAAAATACACCTTCTGTGCACTTTGTGAGCACTTAATGTGACTGAAAGCCTGTTAGCAAATAAATCTCATACAAAATAGGTCCTGTCAAGTGTTTAAGGAAATTAAATTGCCATATATTTAACTCATAGATCTGGAAAGCAAGAGATTTCTGGATGCTCAGTAATTTAATTATTTTGTCATATTTGACTTCTCCCATTAGAGCCTCCTTTATTCATTATTTTTAATATATTGAAAGCCGTGCAAAAGGGGATGGAAGTTTCTCATGCAAGCTGACAAAGGTAGAAAATATAAAATTAAGCTTGAAAAATTTTTTTCTTTTCATAGTCATCCATAAAACCCAATCTCTCAGGTAAGTGATGGGCTAATGCATTTCAGTCAAGTTTTTGAAAAAGAACATATTTTCCTTCATAAAGCTTTTAAAAGAGTATTCTGATCATGGAGGTAAAATACTCTGTTACATTTGTATAGCATTTAATCTTTAGCAGAACATAAATATCTCTAGCATAGTTATACCTAATCATAATATATTCTTTATTTTTCTCTGAAACACTCTAACTGTTGATGTACGATTAGGCCAGGAATTACTGTTTTGCTGTAGCCACCATTCCACAAATGCAGGTTGAGGTTTGCTTTTATTGATTTATTGCATGGTTTGCTTTGGTCAGAGACACTCTCTGAGATGATTTCCTCATCTTTAGTTCTCTGACAAAAAGCATCTATTTCATTTATTCAGTGGTGAGCGGGTAGGTGACTGCAGTTCTGTATTGTGACATTTGTTGTGGAATGGGATGGAGTGCCCTCTGGAGATGTATGTTTCTCAATTCTGGCTCCAAGGACAGCCTAGAAGTCTTGTTTAGCCACTTGGTCTAACTTCTGGCAATCAAAATGAGAAAAAAACAGCCTTCTCTTTTCACTTTTCACCATGAAAAAATCAAGGTTTGATGGTGGAAAAATACAGATAATGCTGAAGAGATGCTTTCAGGCATAACAAAGGATTTGCTCCCTCATTTCTAGAGTAAGTATTTCAGCATAAGAGTCAGATTGAACCTTTAAACGAAAATTAACTATATCATCCTACCAATCCTAGGAAGAGTGCAATGCCTAGTTCAGTCATTTCCCTGGTGGAGAGGAAGATGAGATTCATAGTTTGGTACCAGTTGCATACCTGACAGGTGGGAGACAGAAAATGAGGTGAATTTTTGTTGTCACCTGTTTGAATTAAATAGATATTAAATTCTGAAGAAAGGTTTGGGTGGGCAGGCTATCGTTACTATTTCAGATGAGATTTTTTCCAAATATTTTGAATGATAAAACGGAGTGATATTTTGCAGTATCCTTTTCACTGTGCATGGTGATGGGTTGCTATCAAGATGATGCCTCAGGTTTTAGCTTTTATATTTTTCAGATTCTGTTCTGCTTTAGTCTGTGGGTCTGGGCTTCATATCAGGGGATGGTAAGCTCTCTTCACAGAGTAGGTAGAAAAAACAATTTCTTCTTTGGGGACCCAAGGGCAAATGATCCAAATTTCAGGCCCAAGAGCATGGTGGAATGAAGAGAGAAAAACAAGAAAGATGGGACTT
Organism: Peucedramus taeniatus; assembly: GCA_013400575.1. NCBI lineage: Eukaryota > Metazoa > Chordata > Aves > Passeriformes > Fringillidae > Peucedramus > Peucedramus taeniatus. The sequence continues at coordinate 12,831 of WBNO01023174.1, forward strand.
CATGGGCTAAAGCTATAACTGGACAATTAACTGCAATATGAAAATAGACCAGAACTTAAAGAAGTGAGAGACCCCGTGACCGGTTGTGCATTTTGTGACCATTTTGGGTTCATCTTGGGTGTAGCCCTGGCTGGGCTCTTGTGCTGCCCAAGATGGATCCACTGAGGCCACCTAATAAATCCCTACTTTATGCTTTAACTCTGTCTAGTCTCTGTTCTAGGTCAGCCTTCACAAGGCACCAAAGAGACCACATAGTTAAAGAGATAAGATACCTGTTATCTGTCTTCCGTGGGCTTTATACCAGTGAAAGGAAGAAACAAGAGGTCTCATTTTTGTTACAAATCCAAGAGCCATCTGCAGGCAGCTCCTGTTACTCTTAGGATTGCCATTGCAGCATAAACGTGCTAGGAACTGTGTCTAACGTGAGATGGATGCTCAGCAAGTGCTGATGATAGTTCATGCTGCTACAGTTTGAGTACTCCAGATCCATCTTGTCACAGTAAGAAATTACTGTTGGCTCTAGGGCAGAAGGCAGATAGGGAAATCAAAGTTTGAGACGCTGTTTCAAACCAGTAGCTCTTCCAAATGTGTTTGCAATTTACATTTTCTATTTCACAAACAATGGAAATACAGAGAATATTTTGGCAAATATATTTTAGAAGGAAGGTCAAGTTATTATGAATGCACTTATAATTTTTCTCTTTTACTGCGCAGCAGGGAAGCCATCAGCAATTCTGAGTGCAAGTAAATATTGAAATGCTGCAATTTGCTTTTGAAGAACCAGTCAAATATTTACTCTTGTATATAGGGCCCGCTTTTCCATTACTTGCCTCATTTATTAAATGCTTCAATTATGCATTGAGGAAGGTGATTTTGTATTACAGTAAGCAGTTTAAATAGTTGGAAATAGTAGTTGAAGTTTTAAAGAACGGGATTTTAAAACAGGATCAAATAAGTTAGCCTGCTGTCTGTCTAGCTGCTCTAATGCTGCTGTTTCGCTAAAAAAGCCTGGGTGATTTACAATAATCATTCTGTTTCCTTACAAGGGTGTTGACACACCACCACTTTTTCCTCTTGATGAGCCCACTTTATTATGAACATCAAGTGGCATTAATGATTGTAATGATTTTATGACAATTAACTACATTTGGTCTTTTTCAGCACGTTCCTGAAAAAACATGTGGGCAAAGTCATTACTTACATGCAAGTGCTACGGGCAAAGGTTTTAAGGGAAGCCTAGGGGAGCTTTTACTGCTGGGCCTTTATATCCATATTATATCCATAATATGCAGGTATTTAAATGAATTTAGGAACAATTGTATAATTTAACAATTGCATGACTGTTATGATGATCTCTGTAAAGGGAATGGGAGCTCAGAATGAGGTTAGGATAAACAGTTGTTCGCTGTTGTGCAGGTCATACCTCTTTTACATGCAAACGGTGCCAATTAGCTGGCTAAGGTTCTTATATTTGATCCCCTGTTATGTTTGATGCTGAGAGAGAAATGTTATTTTTATCTAGTGGAACAGAATTTGATAATTAGGAAGAGCTTGGTCCTTCCTGCTACTGGAGTTTCAGTGCTATGCTGATATGCCAAACAGGAGAATGTTGTTTTGTCTCTCTGTAGTCACTCAGAGGAGGTGAGCACTCTCCAAAAGTCATTATTTGAAAACCTGAATTGCTTTCTGCCAGTGATCTCTAAGGATTAGGAAGGGAGCTTATGATTACTGCACACCTGCCTTTGCTACCTTGGTTGAGTGTGATTAATCTTAATCTCAACACTGCAGAATTTGCATAGAATGATAGTCTTCTCCCTAAATGTAACATGAGAATCCCTGGAAATGCATTGTATTTCCCAGAGCTTGATGAAGAAAGATGCTTGCAGAATTTGCAAAGGAGCATTAATTTGAGACTTAATTTTGCAGTTAATCTAGTAAAGACTCTATACCCTGAAGCATTTCCAGGAGGCCATTATGGATCTTGCAGTTGAGACAGTGTACATTCGTTGAAAAAGCTATTGAAGGAATTGGCTTAGTAGAGTTTCAGAATGTAATAGAGGCATTGCTTCTTTTATTTATCCATTTATGAATGTAAACTGATGTACAGGTCACTGAAAGGGAAAGAATCCCCTAATTTCTCTAATAGGACTCAGCTTGTGGTGATCTGGAGCCAGAATGAGAGCAATGAAGAAATAAAATTTCACAACTGAAGCAGATAATAACGTGGAAATAGAAAGATAGGGAATTTCTTGAGGAGGAAAGTAAAGTTACATAGACACAGATTTGGTCCATTATTAAAGGAGTGAGAGAATATTCAGTGCAGATATCCCTTTTCCGTGCTTACAGTGTATTTCTTAAGTTATTCTAAATGTTTAACAAAGTTCACACTGCAATAAAGCTTAAACCCCAAGCACCAAGCACTGTGCCTTCCTAACAGCATTCCCTGTTGACCCTGCAGATTTCTTGGCAGGAAGCTGATGGAGAACTAAAGCTGCTTTTGGAATAGCACTGACTGCCCTCACTCGCCCTCCTTTCCTGGAAAACCATGCCAGTGGGGGCTGAGGGATGAGGGAGAGCAGTGGGAGAGTGATGTGCTTCTGTGCCAACTCCTTTGTGCTACTAGTGCAGAGTTCCTGTTCATAATTCAAGCCCTCCTAAGGCAGCTGCTGGAGCATAAACCCTTCTGTAGCTTTCACAGAGCCTAGTCACAATGATTTTGCATATAACTGATTTCTCTGATGTTTTTCAAAAGGCAGTGTTCAAGTAAACATACTCATTCTGCGGAAATAAGTGGAACAGCCGGAGAGAGACTTTCCTGTAAATATGTATGAAGATGGTGCTGCTCGATAATAATACCAGATAACTGATAATTTTGCACATAATCAGTGCTGTCACTGAGCTAAACGAAGCCCTTCAAAAATTAGATGAGCAACTGCTTCATCATATCAGGAAATATTGCTGAAACGTGAGTGGTAAAGGAGGCTGTGATTTTAAAGAGAATGTTCTATTAGGCCATGTATGTAGATGCATTCAAAACCAAACCATCCAGATGGAGCTGTGTCACTCACAATTGTGAGAGTGTTAAAAATTTGATTTTGAAAGCAAACTGCTCTGTTATAAATTAACAACCTTTCCTTAAATGTAGTTGTTGAGAAGGAGTGCTCAAGATTGCTTAAAGAATGACTGGCAAGGGTCTCAGCAAAAAAAGGGATTTATTATTAGGAGACAGCATGAAAAGGCTATTGGCGATGTTCACTTTGCTGCTTACTAGAGGGTTAAGGCACACTGAGGGAAAACGCAAGAAATAAAGTCCAGTCAGTCAATACAAGCAGCAATAAACAGAAAACTATCTGTGGGTGTGTGTTCAGGTGCATGTGACAAAGGGAGAGATTAGGCAGGGATAAAAAGGAATATGGTCTGACAGCAGGCTTAACAGCATGACAGAACTTAAGTTGTTATTTAACAATTTAATAAAGGAACAACACTTAACAACCTTTAGCTCAGCTTATGACTGAAATTAAACTTACCTGCAGGCCTAACTTCCTTAGATATCTAAAGAACTTGAACATCTGAGAGAACAGCATTTCTCCCATGTTTGCCATAGCAAATGCACAGGTGTGTGCACAGAGTCACTGCAAAGTACCTGCGATGCACCACCACAATAATATACATATATAAAATAATATATATATATAAATATATATGTTTTACAAACCTTTGGAATTCATAGTGTTTTAAAGGGCTTTAAATATCTTTGTGAAGTTATGTTAATGGAAAGTAAATCTTCTAGATTTCAGACATAAAAATACCTCATGTGGCAGTCACCTCCAGGATTTTTTGGCATTTTTCTTTAGAAGGGCTACTGGCATGTGTAAGTGCATGTGTTTCCAAGGTTTAGCACCTCAGAACATAGATTGGAAAGGACCGCAATGCAGGTCTGTCTAAAGCATGTTCCTCCCTTCCTAAGTGGGAGCTGGATTCAAGGTAATGTTTATCTGACTGTTGATGTTGTAATTATGCAGATTATTTCTGGCAATATGTAATTTATTGTTCTTATGTTATATGAAACACGAATTTCATTTTTTTTAGCTCCTGAGGAACACTTAAATTCATATAGAAGCAAAGATTTTTTTCCAAAAGCATTTATTTCTTTTCTGAACTGGATGAGCCTGTTCTCTTGACGTTACTCAAGCTGACTTGAAATAGAATACTGAAAACAAAACCTCCAAGATTCCCTGTTGCCAGGATTAAAGGCAAAACAAATAATGCATAGTGCAATCAATATTAGAAAGAAGTATTTCTCTTGAGACTAGGCCAACAGCAGACAGAGTTCAATGTACAGAAATGTAAGCTTATTAAAGGTAGAAGAAACTAAATAATCTGGGAAATACCTGCTAAGTGAAACAATCAGCCAGCACACTGATCAAGAAAAAGGCTTACGGATTATTCTGGAAAAAAAAGATGTTGAAAACATGATCTTATTGAACTCAGTTTCACTAAAACAGGCAAATTGTATATTAGGTTGTATTAGGAAAATGAGAAGGCAGAAGATTAAGGAAGGTTACTGTGACCACTTAATATAAGCTACCAATCTTGCTGAACACTTTTATTATAAAACTTCCTTGGGACAGTGAAATATATTTAATTAGGTGGCTGAGCAGGTTGTTGAAATCTCCTCTGGTTAGTCTGTCAGTTTAATTTGTTTTGTCATTCAAACTGGGGATTTGTTCTTCCAGTGATTTGTGCTTCAGGAAAGTACATTAGGCTTGTTCTGTTTTCCATCCATAGCCATATCAATAAGGATTTCAATGACATTGTTGATTTTGATTTTTAATCATTAAATTATTCTGCATTTTAATCTGGATGGCAAATTAGGTGTAACCGGAAAGTGTAATTTCAGTCCTTTACCATGAATGAGTCTGGTTAATTGGTCCTGCCTGGTCACTTAGTTCCACTTCTGGAAAATCTCTGAAGGATAATAGCTGCAGGGGAGATGAATGTTCCAAACTGCATTCCTCCTCTGTAAATGTGTAGTAGATAAGAGACACATAAAAACACCCAATTCTAATTCTCTGTTGTGTAGCTACATTAGATATTTTAAAAATATGTGCATGGTACATTTCTTCACTATTTCAGGCTGGCACCTCTTACTATACTAGATGTCAAGCACCCCCTGTTTTGTGCTCCTCTCTATTGCAACATTATTTGACATTCTGGGATATGACTTTAGAAGCATTCAGAAATGAATAAAGGAATATATTATTATTATTTTGATACAGATAACATCCGTCTTAAGGAAAGGGGAAGCAAGTCAAACAGAACAATTTACAAATTGTCAAGGAAAACAAGAAAAAAACCAATATAAAAGCTCCATTAAGTTCCCAAACACAGTGGCTGGGCTGACCCCCAGCAGAGGATGCTCAGCAAGACCTTGCATTCCAGCTTCATTTTATCGCTGTTGCCAATGTCATTCTGCAGAGCAAAACTGGCTTTTGAACCTATTGCAAAACATCACAAATGGGTTTCTGACTCAGGGAGGTTTGTGCAGATGTCGCCAGAGGATGTGCTGTGAAGAAAATTAATTACAGGTGTTTAATTTCCCATCTTCCTCTCTCCTGAACAGCTTTGCATTATGGCCTTTGCACTATTATCATATGGCAAACTCAGTGCCTTTCCGTGGCTTTGGAACAGCACCTGCTTCTGTATCAGTCATTAGCAAATGGGAAACTCAGCAGACAGGAGAGGCAAGGTATTAGATTTGTAGCATGCTTTTGCATCTTTGATGGAGATGACAATAATGTCATCTCTCTCTCTCTTTCACCTATCCAAGAAAGATATGGCCTGAGTAAGGTAAAAAAAGCAAATTGGAAAAACAGATGTTGAGGGAGCAGTGATTGCTGTACTATTTATGCATGGAAGAAACTTTTTATCTGTAAATCTAATACCCAGGAAATTCTGAATTATGCAAGTGAAACTTCAACTGTGGGAGCATTGCCTTAGCCTAGATTGAATCCAGAGCTTTCTGAAATGATGTTATGTGCAATGCAGGCCAATATCAAATATGGTTAAAACTCACTCTGTTCCTTCCATCCTCAAAAAATAACATTTTTTTGAGGGGCTGATTCTATTCTAGGCAAATAGTGGCAAACTAATGCAATCAGGACATTACTGTTGTTTTTGTAACACCAGGAATTGTATTGTCCCTTGCAGACAAAGGAGGAAAAGCGGTAATGTTCCTTCCTTGAGGGATTTATTATTGATAAATATGAAGCAAAATACAAGTTACTGAAAGAGGATAAAATGTTGAGGATTTATGTGCAGAGGCCAGCGGGCAGCCTGGGATAAAGAGATGGAAAGAATGATGTTATCCTTAAGGGATCAGAGGGATGACTGGAATCAGAGTCACCCAGAGATTTCTTGCTTTTTTTTTGGCCTGACCATAGGGCTGAGGGCAGAGCTGAGGATGGGAAAGTATTTACCAGCCTACCCTGTGTCTGTTCATCCTAATACAGGGGTAGCCTTTTGCCATTTTGAAAGCCTGGCATAGTTTTTAAAAAAATAAAATATGTGCTCCTCTTTCAGAGCTCCTGGCACTTATAGTCTTGGGAAGAGTAGCCCACACTTGCCCCAGCTGCCTGATGACAGCCACATCTGCCTCTTGCCACTGTGCAGGGCATCCTGCTACCTCCTTTCAATGGCACAGTCCTCAATTCCTCAATATTCCCTTCTGCAAAACTTGGAGCCCTGCAAGGAGAGTGCAGCAGTTAAAAGCAGGCATGCTAAGAAATAATGTTTAAATTCCAAACAATGAGGGAGGAGATTCCTAAGGAAATTCCTAAGGAGGAATAGGGAATGGAAATATGAGGAATAGGGAATGCAAAAGGGATGATGCAGAGACATGTTTTATCCTGGTGTGCTACTGGGATGGAGATTAAGTGTATACTTTTAATAGACACAGCCTCTGACTGCACCCTTGTTTACTTGTAATTTTTTTATTCAAAGTTGTTTGCAGGACTTGTCCTGTTGAATCGCAGTGACCATGCTTGGGGTGAAGAAAAAGCTTCTGTGTTTCCCATATTTCACGGGGAAATTTCACTGTCTTTTTAGATATTGCCTGGAAGACTTGAAAAACTGCAGAGTCTGGGGGAGCATGGAAATAAAGAAGATGGGCTTTGCCCTTTTAAAGTGTATCCAATGCCATTTTTTTTTTTTAATATTGAGTCTCATAGAAAAAATGGAAATCTCATACTCCATATACCTCTTACTACTATTAGAATGTGTTTTTTACTGGGCTACATGAGAATGGGGTCATGCCATACTGTGTTTAAGAAACTAGGATGCTATTTTGAGAAAATTCTTATGATTCCCTCCTAGGATTTTTTTTACGTAGTAATAGATTGAATTGACACATTCCTATAAATACTATCTCTTACTGAGGCACAAAAAAAGTCTGGTAATATTCAAAATTTATTTTTCTTTAGCTCTGAGTTCTACTGCTTATTCCTGAAACTTCACAGTTTTACTTCCAATGGCCAGTGTGGATTCACTTAAGTTTACATGATTTTTTTTCACCTGGATGGTTTCCATTCATACATCTTAACCAACACTCCTAATGTCTGCAGTGCATATCAAGTACGTTCTTCTTCCAGCAGAATTAGAAATTATCCTTTAGCATAAAATATCCATTAGTCAAAGGCAATTGCATATAACACTCTTTTGGTATCAAGTTATACCAGACCCTTGACATTTATTAGTTGTTAATGTGATTTAGAAGAGTAGTACCATCCATTTTCAAAATAATTCCTTATTTTTAAATTTTTTTACTATGGTAATTCAATATTTGAAAAATTCTTGAGTGTCTGATTGCATATGTTTTGAGCTCTTTTTGTGTGTGGAAGGAGTTTTGGTTTCTATAGCAGAACATGGAATGAATAAAAAAGGCAGTGACTTGTTAAGTGTTATTATATTATATGCAGAGGCTTAGAAACTATCCTCAACATTATTTAAAACCATATAATAATGTCATTGTAATGTTTGGTGCTATCACACAACTTAGTACGGGAGCAGATTTCACCTGGGTTTTGTTTGCAGAAGAAAATGGAGAGAGAGAGACTTCAGTAAGATTTGGGTCTTAAATTCTGGTTCTTCTTCTAGGCCAACCTTAAAATGATGAGGTGAGCAACCTTGCATTGGATTTTATGATGCCATTTGCTGTTATTATGTTTGTGTGATTTTTTTGCTTGAGATAACCCATATGCTATTTATAACTCATTGACAGAAGCCAAGGTATGTGGCCTTTTTTAGTTGAAAAAAAATTTCAAGTAGAGCCTGGGATTGTTTTCAATATAAATTATTATTTTTTCTGCTTCTGACTGTATGTTCACATATTGTGTTTCCTTTAGCGTGTATTTTTTTGTCCCTTGTAGTGGAAATTATCTCCCTTCCTAGAGGTGCTTGGTTCTAGGTCTGATTCTGTAGGATTTCTGCAAGACATGATATGTTGGTAGAGCAGCCAATAACACATGAACACCGCAAGTTATAATACTCACATTCCTGTTTATGAATTTTCTATTTTTCAGGAAACTGGAGCTTCTGATACTAATTGTAATCAGCTTTGTGAACAGTTGTAATTAGACATTTGGAAAATGCAGCATTTTGCTTTCACTCAAAAGAACAGGTGAGTGTAGAAAAGGACTACCTTGTAATGGCTCTGAATTACATTTATTTTAATTCTTCTTCATCTGGTCTTACTAATTTTATTTATTTTATTATATTATAATTATTATTTATTCTATTACTTACTAGTTTTATTACATTATAAGCTTTTTGTATGCTTACTTGGGTTCAGTTGGATGAATTGTATTACATTGTCATGTTTGATTCTTCTGGCTTCAAATCACAGTTAATTTATAAATCCCTATATTTTCAGTGCTGTTGTATAAACATAGATGCCATGTAAGCCCATATCTGTTCCATGCATGTGGAGCTGAAATGCATTTGGTATCTTTATCTTGTGCCCTGACTGCTTCACTTGCCTTTTAGTCTCTCTCTCCAGGATTTACAGTGGCTTTTCAGTTTCATGAAGCATTAAGAATAACTGACATTAAAAAAAAAAAAAAAAAAAAAGCTTAGAAGAAACTCTCTTTTATGGTCCTCTTTTTCCTCATGTGGAGCTCCACTTCAGCCCTGACAAAGAGCTTCTTATTCTGGCAGACATACTCCATGGCTGGAGAAGTCTGTGCTGCAGGGAACTGAATATCTGCATTAGTTTAGGGAGTGTGTAATGGCTGAGTGTCATCAGTGCCCAATGGAGAAATCTCCCTGTAAATTTCTCTTCTGAAGTATAAAAGTATAGAATCCAGCATACCAGCCATAATATGTGACACTAAAACATGTTTTTCTGAAGTTTACAAAAATTATCTGTTCCTTTTTATCAAGCTTTCTCCATAAATCCATCCTTTGTAGTGCAAAAGTAGTGCACATTTATTGTGTGTAGTGCACATTTACTGTGTGTAGTGAACATTCATTGCATGACAATAAATCTCTTCTCTTAAAAGAATGATTTACAGGAGAAGATGAAGGTATTCAGATATTAATGGTACGATAATTTCAGCCCACATCACTGCAGTAGTCTGGGAGATTTTATTTAGAAAATCCACATGTTCAGATTTAGTTTCTACCTTTTTGAGCAAACTATTCATATTTAAAAGGCATAGGTTGAACTCCAGAATATGCAGACTGCTTCAGCCTACAGAGTAGAGGTGACTAAGATTAAAATAATAGCAGTTCTGTTTGGATGCAGCAGCACAATACCTTAACACTGTGCTGCTCCCAGTAACATAATTGGACCAGAAGAATTTTGGAGGGAAGAAATTCTTATTAGAACACCTACGATAAATCCATGTATTTAAAATACTTGAAAGTATTTTCTCTTTTTCTTCTCTAAAATTTTCATTTATGGACTTCAGCCATGGTTCTGGGATTAACTTTCCTCCATGCGCTAGAAGAAATTTGGGTTTATTTAATCCCAAATTATTTTGGCATTTATCACAAAGGTAAATAAAGAGTTTGTAGTGTTGCATGCTCTCTGCATAGTGTGCAACTGGGAAATGACAATGCCTATTAGAAGTAAGTTAAAACTGTCAAAACCAAACAAATTTATGTTGTGTCCTACATCTCAAAAGTGCATTTGATATATATTAAAAATATAGAACTAAAAATATATAATTGAATTAGTTTTAAAATTAAAAATACATAAAAAATATTAGGAAAAGGTATTTTACTCTAATATTGAAAATATATTCACAGAATTGCATCCTATTTTCTTGCTCCCGGGAGAATTTTAACTTTTAAAATTATGCTACCATTGATTACTGATAAGCTTTCATCTATTGATAATATTGTTAAAAGCAGTCACTGAGATAGGGATCTGGATAACTTTAGAGATGAATGACATGCAATTTTTAAAAAATGCAAATTTTTCCCATGTTAACAGCTTTAATAATAACTCAGGAGTAGGATAAAAATCTAAAGTCTTCTGTACTGCATGTCTATAACAAAAATTGTAATTTGGCTTTTTTTTTGGGTTGTACAAAACTGAATTTACACTTATGAGTCTTAAACCACAAAAGCTGTCCTTGTAACATCAGAAAATAGCATCAGAAAACAGTGCACATGTCACAGCTGTCCTTAGACTGGATATAGGCCTGTAATGAATTTCAGGGCCTTTTCTTATATCTCGTGCACCCAGAGAGAGCTTTTATTGACTTCTGAGGAGCAGCAGATTGCAAAGGGTTAATCCAGTTTGAGGGACTCTACAGGGTTGCTTCTAAAAATGAAGATATTGAATCTGAAATGAAACAATATCAAAATTTGTAAATCAAAAAAGTTTTGACTCTTTTGGTAGTGGTGCAGGATTATTTATATGCAATAGTTCTCATTTTGTGGTAGTTTAAATATCTGTGCCTCTTCATTTGACTTACATGTATTTAATGATTGGTTTGCATAAAAAAGTGAACCATCTTTCTGAATAGAGTGAAAAGTAAAAGTGGTGTGACCAGGCTGCAGACAACCTTACTGACTCAAAATTCAAATCTTCTGTAGGATTTACACAAATAAAGTACAGGATCAATTTTTTACCAGATATTTTGTATATAGCTTTCAAAAGGGTTTTTTTGCCTCAGTGTTTTTCTTACTAACCCAATAAAACATCTTTCTCAAGATATGTTGTAGGACTACATGAATTACTGGATGAATTCTTCTGTAGAACTCAGTTTTCTCCTTATAGTTGGACTATATCTTACACAATGCATGGAATAAATACTTTCCTTTTCACCTCCTGCTGGATTGCCTGTAAAAAAGCTGTTATCAAAAACAAAAATTTAAGAGCAGAACATGCCCTGGTGAGAATACAGGGAGGAGCATCACTCTGAGGCAGACCTGGGGGTGCAATCACTCCTAAAGTCTCATTTCAGCCCCCCAAAGTGGCTCCTCTGAAAGTTGCTCGAAACAGCTTGGGGGCAGTTTTTCACAGCCCAAGAAGGGATGGGTAAAGAGCTGTTCTGTTTTCTTTACTTGTCTGTTTTCATGCATAATTGTTGCAAAAAAATCTGTCAGTCATCTATGAGTCACACTCCCAAGTATGCCCTGTGTACAAGCAATGTATGCACTGGGATACCAGTGAGCTGCAGAAAGTTGACTCCATCAAGGAGCTGAATTCACAGAAATTATACAGCTGCCTCCTCCCCTCAAATTAGCTTAGAGTGGTTAAAAGAGTTTCTCAGGGAAATGCAGTAAGTATCAAGATTTAATAGAAGAAAATCAGCTGAATATGAGGAGTTGATATTCTTTTTTTTTATTCCTATGTAGTATCAGACAATAGTGAGAAAGTGATTACATTTTAACTAAAGGAATTAAACAAAGCTCCAAAAACATAAACTAGAATTTAACTATGCCATTAAACCCCAATTTAATTAGCAAGCCATCATTACTAGATAATAAAGACCTAATACAAAATGCACAACAATTTCTTGTATACACAGGAAAAAAAAAGGCAAGCAGTAAATTTCATTGAGCAGATGACTTTCTATTACATTAGTAGAGGAAAAAATGCTGAATGGATGTTTTATTATGTAATGAGGATGAGGAATTAATAGAACAGTTGGACAGACCAATTTTAGCCATAAATGATCTTATAGTTAAGGAATATCTAGGGATTACCAGAAGCAAATGCATGCACTTGATTTTCTTGGCATGCAATTTTTTTGGGCCTAAATATCCAGTGAATTTATAGTATCCTTAAGTTAACATGCCTTAGAATTTAATCATAATTTCAGAAGAAAACAGTGCATCGAAGGCTTCACAAACTTATGGGGAGATGCATGTCATAGGAATACACAGAATGAGTGTATATTAAAGGTGCTGGTTTTCCTGAGAGAAAAATATTCTTCAGGCTGATTAATAAATTTTTCTTTTGCTGGATTTGTGTGCTAGCTGGGTAGAACCTGCCTCAAGTTTTGCAGATGCCAGCAGACCCTTGGTGTGCAGTTTGCTGCTGCTTTTGGTTTTCTGTCAGAATTTAAGCTTGTCCCTGCTGTGTTTGCAGTGAAAGTCAGGGGGGGATCAGAGTCTTTGTACTTCTGGATGCATTTTGATATCGTTGCTGTAGGCAGAATGTGCCTTGGGGGTGCAGCCCAGCGCGGGTTTTTGGCACCACCAAGAGCCAAGTCCTGCAGGAACCACCAAAAATACATTTATTTAATTGCTATTTCCTCATGGCTGAGATCCGGCTGGTGCCAGCAGATGGCAGTCCTGTACTTTGCTTCTCGTCTGCCGGCAGTCAGATGATTAAATCATCCTTTTAATTTGGATGCAATGAATACTGTAGCTAAAAGAAATGCTTTTAGCTTAATAATTCCCAGGGTTTTGGTTCCTTCTGTGCTCTCATTTTCAAGGTGCTGGCAGAAAGTCTACCCCTCTGCTTTCTCCTCTGCCTGATGCCAAGATTGCAACTTTTACCTTCCAACCACGTCCATGTGGAACTGAGAGCCAGTGTATGAAAGTTGCTGTGTAGCCTGTCCCCGTGGCATTGGCAAGACTAGATAATTTATAAGCTTCATATTTTAAAACTCCTTCCGTCTGAGTAATTTTAATCACCCTACCTGCAATTCTCCCTGTAGTATCATGAGGTCAGGCACTCTCCTGCCTGAGTGGCTGTGTTGTGTTGATGGCTGAGGATGAAACAGTTCCATCCTCAATCACAGAAGCATAAGGAATGTAATTTGTTGTCCAGGCCCAGCTCTTACAAGCTGTTAGGCACACACACAATTTCAGTTGGAGATGCTCATGGATTTAGTTATCTGTAGATTTATGGGGTCTTTGAGCAGGGTTGGGGCATTTGGTCTGTAGAACCTTTCAATTACTGTGGATGCACAGAGTTACTTTATTAACACATACCATTGCATTTGGGGGAAGAATATATCGATATCTTAAATCTTTTTCTAACACCCCTTCCCATTCTGTCTAGATGTGACTTCAGACTGGAGGCAAAGCTGGTGATGTGTATTATACACTCTGAGTGAAATTTTATTTACACAGAAGTGCTGCTTCAATACCAGAGAGCAGTGAATAAACTTACCTAATCAAGGTCCAGGTTTGCCTGCTTTTTTGGCTTTACCTCTCCCTGAGCTGCTTTAACATTGTAACTTTAATTGGCATTAAAATAACACTTCTGTGTGTTCTGAAAGGTTAAGAAAAAGCTAAATATGAGCTTAAAACAGACTCATATACAGGTTACAGTATATCCACAGAATGATGCTTAGAGAGTAGGCTTCATAACACCAGTAAATAGTCTTTTTATTGTTGGGGTGGATGAGAATGTGCATAGAGTACTTTGCTATACCGTTCCTTTACTGCTGCTGTGAAAGCAACTTATCTGAAAAAGCAGTAAGATGAACTTAATTGTTATATTATATGATATATATATTTATATCATATCTAACCCTATAATTAGTGGTTTGGAAACCAAATGGACTCCAGAATGCAAAAAACGTGGGCATATTTTATCTCAGAATTAAGGTGCAACATATTCTTATTGGGTAAGATAAGATGCCTTTACTGGTGTAACTGCAGGAAATATTTGTACTCTTTGTATGGCTGCAAGTTCTGTTGCAGAATCAGTCACTGGATTGTTGCAGCGTGTCAGGCCTGGGCAGCTGATATCATGCACAACTATAACACCAACTATAATCACCATTTTTGTGATTAAAAAACAAGTGACCACCCATAATGCTAATGGGTGCCTGCCACACAAAATAAATACAAATTAAAATTCTTGTGAATTATTAACACATTATTACCCCCTCCCCCATTAGATTCTAAACTGAAGGTTAGCTTTAGATCAGAGTTTTATGCAGAGATCTGTAACCCTTCTGACCTGCACATGCATTCATTAGCTGCAGGCACATTTGCACATGGGCTGGATTCCTCTCCTGCAGCTGCCAGTCTATTAATAAAGACCAGATTCCATCCTCAAAGCCATGCTGCTATGTTGCCTCCTACAGGAATGTGCATTTTTATGTTTCTAAAAGCTGTCTTGGCCCAAGGATTCTTCCTCAGGCTTGAGAAAATGACCAGCTGTAAAATTAACAGCAATGAGGACTGCTTTTTATTTTACTTTGATTTCAGGCAATTAGCCTCTAGCAGTAGTCTTATTACCTACAAAATTTTAAAGAAATTTGCAATACTCCATGTGTGTGTGTGCTGCCAAGATCTTCTGTCTGTGTGAAAAAAATGAGCAGGCTTTTTGGCCAAGTTTCACTGTTTTTTCTGTCAGGTGATGCTGAAGACATTACAAAGGCATTGTAGACTTTGGGATCAGTTTGACTGTAATACCATGTTAAAAAAACCCCAAAACCACAACAAACCATTACTAGTAATATTTAGCCATTAAATGGAAAGTTCTCATAGAGTATTTTTGGTCCAAACAAGCTTTACAATGTTTGAGATAAAACAGAACCTGCTTTTGCATGAAAAGTGTGTGCATGTGACCTAGAAATAATTGGAGAAAAAAAATGCTCTGCTTTTCCCCAAAATAACTAAAGAGCAGAGCAAAGCCTTCATTAGCTCTTTCTTCCCCAAATATTTCCATGTTTGGTACCTGGGATCTTTTATTTGTTAATAATTTTTTGATTTCTGTTAAAAGTCCGTTTAGTTGCACTGTTGAGATTTCAGGATGTGATCTTGTCTGGTGCCTCTTCCAGTGGGAGAGGCATCAGAGAGGAAATGTGTTCTGTGGGTACTCTGACTGCTGCTATTGGTTTGACAGCCAGAGAAATGTTAGTTCTCTTTTTCTTAGTGAATTCTGGAAGGTATTTTTTCCTTTTTAACCTTTCTGAATTGGATGAAGGAGGGGAAAACTGGGGAGACAGGCTGCAATGGAAAGTTAATCAGAAATCCATCTTGTGACAGTTATAACTGTACTACTGATGAATAAAATATTAAAAAATAACAAATTCTCACTATTATTGGCATGGCACAGAAAGTTTGCGGACAAAGTGTTGATACTAGTGCTTGGAAGCTCTCAGTAGTACAAAAGTTGCTGATATAATCCTGACAGCGCTGGGATTTTGCATTCATTAGTATATCCTGTCTCAGATGTCAGGGTTTGGATTTTATTTTTCCCTTTTCCTCTTAACAGTATGTTTACAGGATTCACAACAATATCTCGGGATTTGTTCTTCTTATAAAGCCAATAAGAGTGATGTGGTTAATCTTCTTCACTGCGTTCCATACGTACGCCCTGTTCCTCAGACTGCCTAAGTAAGTATTTGGTATTAACCAATATACATCTCCTTGTTGTCTTCTTTGCATCCTACTTTCCCAACTCTGTTTCATTTTTGTAATCACATTCATGTATTATGAATGTCACTTTTATAGTTCCTAATCTAGTGTGGTATTAGCATAATCTCCTTTAATTTTATGTTCTTAAATATTTTTTCTTCCCTCTTTTTTAATGTGAAAAAGACCCAATTGGACAAAAGTTGAAGAAATTCACATATTCTTTTTAGTTCTCTCTTTTGGCTACTGTCTTACCATACAGCAGCAACTGCTGAAAAAGAAGTGGTGGCAGGAAAGCAGCTTTTTTTTAGAGAAACCTGAGTTACTGCACACAGTTTTCTCAGTTGAAATGTTAAAAAGCAGAGCTTTTCAGCAGTCACTTCCCCGTCCATTTAAAATAGAGTTCCCTTTTCCTGTTATTTTATCCATAGATTCAGTATCTTACCTTTTTTCGAATAGAATTTTGTAAGCCACTTACCTGCCCATGATTTTAGTTTAGCCAAATCCATGAGAATTTTACTGCTTCCCTGTTGTGCATTTGTTGACTCACCCATTCCGCACGATCAGCACATTTCATTGCTTTACTGCATTTTCCCCCTTTCATGCTGATAAAGTAAACAAAATCAATACTAATATTAAAGTACTCCACAAGTCAGCTCCTTCCACTTGGGTCTGCCTCTAGATAAAAAGTATATTTTGGTTCTCATGTGCTGGCTGNNNCCCAAGCACCTCATCTCTTATGTCTCACACATTAAAGTGAATACAGGGCAATAATTTGCAGCAGTCATGAGAAGTTGGATGCTGCTTAGAGTCAGGTCTCCAAAAGGCTGAACAAAAGGTTGTGGCAGCTCTTTAGCAAGCAGAGAAATTTAGAGGGGTTATTCCTAGAGTTTACTTACAAAGAACAGAAGAGCATAT
>WBNO01023178.1:399-12992 GCA_013400575.1 Peucedramus taeniatus
GAACACTGTTTTCCAAGGATGTGTTCTTCAAATAGCACACATACACACATCCATCTGAGTCCTCATGCTCACCCAAGGAAGTTTGCTTGTGTCTCAAAAAAAAAAAAAAAAGTATTAAAAAGGTGTTTCAAGTTTCATGTTCTTTTTTTCACATATATTCTGTTTTATATGCTTTGCAGACGTATTGTGGGATAATTTTAGGTATTTAGCAGAAGTTAAATGGATGTTGCTTTGAATCTGACAGGAATACCAGCAATTTTATTGGCTTATATCACATCAAACAGCTGCACTAAAAAAATGTGGCCATGTAGTACTATTAATACTAAAAGCATTGGGCTGAAGCATAGCTCAGAGTTTACAGAAAGAAATAAGACTGAACTCAGCTTCAAAAGGGGTAGTATTCTTAGTGCACCTGAATAAAGCTATAAAGTGTGAGCTTGGAATTTATCTCTAACATCATGCTGTTGTTGCTTACACCAGAATAAATGTGTTAAGCCTAATGTTTGCATAGCAGGACAACAAGGCTAATTAAATACCTCTTATTGGAGCTGAACTTAAAAAGCAAAAATGTTCACTATAAAAGAAGGGAACCTGAGTAGAAAATAAGTTCACAGGTAGAGACAAAGAGAACAAAGGTCAGCATTTGCCAATTGCTACTCTGAGGTTTCAACAGCTACTGGAAGTTCAGCCTTTTTCTAATCCAAACAAAATCAGCGGAAGCCTCAAATGCCATTGTGAGGTAACTGCTGTCAAATGTTACTGATTATATCTCAACCACTGTTGTACTTACTACTTGCATTTCAATATGAGTTTTTATTAATATTTTTTCTTTTTTACTTATTCCGACAAAGTACAAGCTAATGCACAGATTAATAGATAAATACAACACATTAGAACATGCTATATCTCCTTGATATGAAGAAGTTTAGGAGCAGACATTAAATATGTATTACCATGTAATGAATAATTTTTTTAGTCAATTAACTAGGTCACTGAAGAGAAGAATGCTTCTCAAGTGATGTAAGTTAGTGTAGAACATGAAAGATGTTTAATGAACAGTAAGGGAGCCCAATGCATTTTAACAACTATTTAAAGAATTGCTATTCCAAACAAATTCTTTTAGTTCAAAACTGATTATCCTGATTGTCACATGTTTTTATGTGCTGATATTTGATTACTATTCACCCTTCAACACTTTTGTCTTCCAGAATCAAAGAAGACAGCTCATCCAGAACAAGCAGGAGCTAAAGAATATCACTTGCAGCTTCAGTTTATTACCCTAAATTTTTGTTACATAGATAAATAGATCTAACTCAGATGTGGCAAAACAAATGCTGATGTCACTTGTCTCTGATTTTAACCATGAGCATGGTTCTGGTTTTAATGATAAGCATATCAAGTATTGAAGTCCTAGCTGTTCTGCAAGTCTCTTCTGAACTACATGATTTCATCATCACAAAACAAAAATAGAGAAGAATAAAATTATGCTACAAAGTTCAGCGTATGAAATTGTGTATCTGATTTCACGTTATCTCTACTACTGTTACAATACAACGTAGAAGTAACCCTCACTTTAAAGATTACCGAAATCTCATAAATCTTGCTGATGTAAAGCTCACTGTGATATCACAGCAGTCCTTAGGGATACGCAGCACAATACGTAAAAATACACTTTCAATAAGCAGCAGTACAGAGATAAACAATACTGACAAGTAAATATACTGACATGACAAGTTTATTGATTAGGACCCATTGCAATTTATGTCTAAGGAGAAGACTGTGTCTTGCAAACTGCTGGGAACCACTGACATGTGCAATGCTTACACAATGGTGGGTGTGTGATGGCACTACCATGAGCAGTGTAACCGCCTGCCTTTGATTACAGGATGTCTTGATAGATTACATTAAGATAGTTCCTCCCAATGACTTACTACTTCTGCTACATTCTTGACACTAAATCAGGTTCATTAGTATAATAGATGTATACTTGGCATTTTTGCCTCCCTTTTTCTGCTTGTTCTACTGCACTGCCTCTTACTAGACTGCAAAGTGCAGTGAACATAGAGATGGTTCGTTTACAATACATTCAGAGAAACAGGCATGCTACACCTAGAACCAGAAAATAAATCATAGTAAGACTCTAGATGAACAAATAAAGAATATAAATGGATGGTTTTGATTTTGCACTTAAAAGCATAAATTCATAGCAGTTTAGTGAAAATTTTCAGATTTCTTTTGTTAATAATTTTTTGTTAATTTGGAAATAATTCTTCATTATCATCTTGCCCAAAAGGTTCTCCCAACTACCTCACTTAAAATCTCTGTTTAAAACCTTACATGGCATGGATATGATTGCAAATTTCACTGCTTGATGAGAAAGGTATCATGCTTGACTGAAGTAAATTTTCTAAACATATCAAGAAACTATGGCTGTTGGACATCAGAGAGCCAAATATATTTTTCCAAACTCACACCATTTGTGAAATGGTAAAGGAATAAAGCATCAAGTTGTTTCATTAAAACCATGATAAAGAATGCCATTTCTGCTTGCTTGTCCCAATAAAGGGGACCTATGTTCCAGGTTTACACTCACGTTATGAGGGTTATTATATCACCCTCAGTATTTCTTCATTTAATTACAATTCTCAACATGAAAGAAAGATAAGTATGTGGGTACTGCTTCTGATATGCAAACTTCTTGGTGCTATCCAGTAATGCTTGCTTCAGTTCAGTAAAAATTAATCATACTTTAATGTTTGAAAAGCAATCACTCTGAGAAGCTGATTCTATTTTGGTGACACAGCAAGACTTGGTGTGTTTAGTTTTTAGACTTTAGTTTTGGTTTAGTAATCTCAAAAACTTTTTCATATGAAATACCTTATCCCCTTACACATTATTTATCATCAGTGAATGATCTTCAAAGCTAAGGACTCCTTAAGGAGGCTTTATTATCAGGAGGTCATTGTAAGTACCCTTTCTGAGCAGGGAGGGCAGGGAATTCAGAGTGTTACCAACACAATATTTTCCCCAGTATAACAGGATCCTTAATCATAATTCTTCTATTATAAAGACTTTGGGTTCTTGGATTTACTCTTTTTCAGTGCTCTTTCATCATTCCTGCTCTCTTTCTTCATCCTGTTGTCTGTCCTTACTCATCTGCTGATGTCTCCATATCTTTAATTACATGTGATTTTCCCTTGAAAAATTACTTTCTTGACTCATAGTAATTTTCTTTTTTCCTAATTCTCTCTCTTCGCATAAAGGTGATGAGAAATCCTTGAGGAAGAACTGAAATTAGTGGTGAACCCTGATCCAATATACCCAGAGAGCAGAAAAATAATATTATGGAATTTAAAAAATATTCAGAAAGCAGAGAGCCTGAGTTAAGGCTCTGGTCTGACAAAAGGGAAGGATAAAAAGCCTTTCTAGCATCATGACACAATCTCTACTAGGTTCTTTAAATTCAGAATGGAAGTTTGGAAAGATATCCCCTCTACCCTGCAGGATGCTGGCCCTTTGAAAAAACAAAAGTAAAAGAAAAAAACTTTTTCTCTTAACTGTACAAGAAAACATCTACATCATGCTAAAAAATTTTTCAACAACACACACACTGATTTAGACTCCAAGCACCAATTTAAATTTCACCACAAGTAAACATATGGGTTTTAATCAGTGGTTATTCATAGAAATTATATATTCATCATCATTTATGCTGGGGACTCAGAACTGCACTGGTGAGGTTGCTGTTTGACAACACTAAATAAGCACTTAGTAATGTTAAGCTCATTGTCATCCAAAATGCAGACCATATGTAAGGCAATTCAAGAATCTGAATTACAGAGATTATAGACGGTGTACTAGAGACCAAGCATAAACTGATTACAGCCAGATTATTAACCCACGTGACTACCTATGTGTTAGACTGACTTGCAGTGACCCTTAAAAAAACAGCAAGGAAAACACAACTTCAGGGGTTGAATGCTCACTGCTAGAATCTGTGAAAAGAAAAATTATGATGGAACTTATTCCTAATGTATTAAGGGAAACAGGTATGTGGGTTTGGTTTTTTAGTAGTAGAACAAACAACTGCCTTAAAAAATGCCCAACTCTTCTCAGTTTCTTTTGGCAACATTATGCAAGGTCTTGAAAATTCCTCAAGTCAAAAAGGTGTAACATGATGCAAGAATCTTTCGGGATAAATTGTGACATTTATTCCGCAGCACTTTTCCTGCATGTATCCTTCATGCAAATACTTAAGTATTGACTGTGCCTCAGTTTTGCATTATGAAGGTTTACCATGTCACTTGCTGCAGTCTACAGTAAAAGTTTATAAGTGTAGAAAACACAACATTTTGTCTAATCCTATCTGTTGGTATGTATCAAATTAAACATCTTTCCTTTCTGCTTAGGTGGGAAGACGGAACAGTCTTTCATTCTCACCGACTAGTTTAAAAATTACACCATTAAATGGGAGAAGCAAAGGCAGAATTATAACTTCACTGTATTTTCCTAAGTAATAGAGAGCCTTTAGTTGTTAAGAAAGATGGACTCACTGTGCATTTGTTCGGCTTCTCTCCTGAGTGGACTCTCATGTGAATCAGCAGTTTGTAACGGGCATTAAATGGCTTGAACCTTCGAGGGCACCCTGCCCAGAAGCAGGTGAAGTCCTCTCCCTTCCTCTGGTCTATGTGGATCTTCTCTATGTGCTGCACAAGCTCCTCTTGATGGTCATACAGCTTCCCACAATCAACCCAGCAACAGCCGTGTTTGCCACTGAAATCATCCAGCTCGCCATCTTCCTCCAGCAGGGCGCCCGGGGCAGGAGGCAGCACCTGCAGCGGGGGGACGTGGCTGGGCAGGCCGTGCAGATGCTGGTGCTGGGGAGCATGGTATGGCGGGGGCGGCCCTTGTGGAGGAGTAGGTGGCAGCTCCAGGGGTGAAAGAGTCATGTCAACAATAGGGCCTGAGAAGTCATCCAGCTGTTCATTTTTCAGGATATCTGTTGCCTGGCTGTCCATGGGCAGCACACCCTGCTGGATCACCATGTTATTTGTGGTAACCATGTGCAAGCTGGCTTGCTCCAGCTGCTGCATCCTCTGGTACTCACCTGTCCCATTCCCAGCGTACCCTGGAAAAGTGACACTGCCATTCGCCATGTGGAAGCCTTTCTGGGCAGTTGAAACTGAGCAGTTTTGGGGTATACAGCTTCCTCTCACTCCCAAAAAATGTCCATAGACCTCAGGCTGTGGGGAGACGTTTGCTGGCGATGCCCTGGAGCTGTTGATGTAGGCCACCAGAGAAGTTGGGGATGTACGAATGATTGTGTTGAACTCTATCCCAATGCCATCAGACAGAGGAGAAACAGAGAGTGCTCTCTTTTTGGAGTGGGCTGATTGAGACCAGACTGAGGACTGACAAGGACTAGAGTAAGGGGAATTCTTATTTTCCATGCCATATAAATAGGATGGTAATGAGTTACTGGACGTAGATGCTTCAGGTGAAAAATTTATTAAGTCCCCCAGCTCATTGCCATTTTGTAAACCATGGTCAGGAGGAACAGAAGAAAGTGTCCTGTACCTATGTGACCACTCTTGCTCAGCACTCAGAGGGGAGTGACCTTCTGACAAGCTTAACGTTGTAGAGGCCAGAGACTCACATGACAAGAGTGACCTGAAATAAAGGTATGATAAAGTAAGCAGTTAGACAATTCAGAAGTAGATATTTTACCTTCATACACACACTTAAAATTAAGGAAAGATTACATGTGAGAAAAGCTCTCCCTAATATCAGGTGCTCAAGTTTAGCACACTCAGTTAATGTACCAGTAGTTATACAAAGGCAATATACATGTAAAAAGGTCACTTAGGAAACCAACTTTAAAATGTCAAGATTTTGAAAGAAAGTTACTGTAAAGATTATTGATCCACCACTGCAGAAATTATTGGATGTCTTTTCATCAATTGTGATGTAAATAAACTTGGACTTCTAAAGCCAAAGCATTATGTTCCTGCCTTCTATGAAACACATAATGATTTAAGTCATCTATTATTTTTGCTTGAAAAATACAGAAAGAAAACTAATCCAAAGAGAATGAATATTCAACCTGAATGACTTTGTCAATTGTAATGCATACAAACACTAGAAATACTTCCCTACAGGAGTTTTATATATCAAGTTTATAAATACAGATAATATCTAACTTTACAAAACAAACAAAATAAATGAGTAATGTAGGAGAACTGGTTGAAGAGGTTTCTTAGATTTGATTTGAAGAGGTATTTGCCTCAGCAATCAAAAAGTCAGCAATCAAAATTTTTCATGAAAGTGAAATCTTTCTGTTTCCAAGCATTTTTCACAGAGATATTGTGAAACTTTTTATGCTGCAAATATTCTTTGGATAGTTTAAAAACCCTCAACATATAGGCCCTTAAAAGTAGTTTTCTACAGAAAGGGATAAAAAGGAAATAAAAGGGGCATCAAGGGCCCTGAGTCATGGCTGTAAATGCTGGCTGAAGGTTAACTGGATTTATTTCTTTGATTCCAGTTCATACCCAGGCAGATTTGGACTTCCTACCAGCTAGTGGTGCTAAATTTCTATTTTTAAGGAGCCCTTACAATAGGAAGAACTGGGTATGTATCTAGATAAACCTGACAATCTCCCAGAAACCTCTACATCTTATGTTTTGAGGATTAATTCTTGGGTTTATTATTTTAACAACACAGTTTTTAAGAAGCACGGAATTTCAGTGATGGCTCAAGGACACTGGAGGGGAAGCTTGGCACAGCCTGCGAGAGAGAGGAAGCAGCTTGCAGGTGCTGTATCTGTAAGATAGCTCACAAACAGGGAAAATGTAGCTTGAAAGAACAGCAAGCCTTGCTGTGGTGACCAGCAGGAAAGACAGTTAAATGCCCCTTTGCACAAGATACTTGCTTTGTAACACATGGTTGATCTGCTGTATCAGAATAAGAAACGCCCTGTTCTGATTCAGTGTCAGAGCAGGGTACTGTCATGGACCTTACGTGACTCCATCAGGGTTTAAATGGCACTTGCAAAACAGACTACAGACAAAAAGCACAATTAGCATGCTGACTACAGTTTGCATTGGGAGAAATGAGAAAAGTGAGACTGCTCCATCAGGTCAGTCTTGTGCGCCGTTTAGATCTAAAGGGATGACTGTTTGTGAAAAAGTTGATTTAGGCTGTTGTGAATGGGCTTTATTAAAGCACAGTTCATTATAAGACAATTAAATTGTGCTAGTATGTTGTGACCCCAAATACAGATCCACAGGTTTCAACAGAGCAAGACAAGTAAGGCTTGATTTCTCCATGCTATGCTATGACATCTAAAAAATATAAGAAGAGGGTAGGGATGTTCTGCCAGTTTTTCTTTAATTTTTTTTTTTCATTAATAAAGAAATAATGCATCAATAAAAAGTCTGGTTTTGTACTGACAAGAATTTTAAGCAGATGCATAGTACGACCAGTGTCATACAAAAAGCTACTAATGCCTAACACAAAGGGGCATATCTATCAGTGAATCTGAAGAAAAACTTTTTTAAAAGTCTCATAATAGGACAAAAATAAAAAGCTGGCCCAGAATTTCAATTACACGATAAGCAAGAGCCACTTATTCTGAAGAAGATGCAGCACTTCAGCATCTAAATTCAAAAAATAATAAAAATACCAGCTCCCCAAAAGATGAAGATTTATTTAAAATTCAGCCCACACTGTGACTAAGTAGTTTTCTAATAGGAGAAAAAAAATACACCTAATATGAAAATGAGGGACCAGATCTATCGGGGTGCCAGAATCTCAGATGTCATTAATTGGTGCATCTGCTGATTGTAAACTAAACTAGCTTGATTTTGGACCAGATCTTTCATTAACATTTACAAGAGACTGCTTGCAATTACATTGTATTCTCCCTTTATGTACAGAGGCCACAATGTCAGAGTATAATCCAGAATCTTGAACATAAACATGGAAGAGTGAAAACTATGTTTCCCCCTCCTCTCATGCCAAGAACCCTTTGCTCTTTCCTAGGTCTTTTTCTGACTTGCGTCAAAGCAAATGGCAGTATTACATCTGGTTTGATAAAAAAACAAAACAAAACAAAACAAAACAAAACAAAACAAAAAAAACCACAAAAACAAAACAAAACAAAACAAAAACCACAACACAAAACAAATCAAACAAACAACTCTCTTCTNACTCAAAAAAAGTTTTGCAGGAACTCAAAAAAGATGGGGAAGGTTTTATCCCCCATGGTCTATATGCCAGAATCTGATGCTATGTGTAGCAAAACTCTCATTTTGCCAACCGGTTTCTTTCTTCCATCAGTAAAAATCAAGAAAATTCACTTCAGCTTTGGTAAGTTCAACAAATAATCTGGTTTGGGTTGAGCTGCCAGGACACTGTGCCTGAGAGACAAAATCCAGAGAAGGCACCCTGCCCAGGAAGAACCAGTCAACTTCACTTAGGCAAAAGCAGTTTATAGTTCAAGAAATTTAATCAAAAAAGCTCAAAACCAAACAACAAAAAACCAACCTCCCCAAAAACACAAACAAAGAAAAAACTTCCACGCTGTTCTCACAATCTGTGAGTTAGAATCTGACTTTAAACTTGTTTTGCCCTATCAAACAGACAAATTGAGGTAAAAATTGCTGAAATGGACATTCTTTGTGTGATAAACTTATTTTATAACACCTTCATTGATAAATCATTAAAAGGCACTCTAGGGACATCACAGCCTTGATTCTGCCAGAGTTTCAACTTCAGTTTGCCCTTAGTAAATGTTTCTTTGAAATAAAATCAAAACTGTGTAACTCAGCACTGACATGGTACATCCAACCACACATTCAGGATTTGGAACCATACAGGCTAAGACTTAAGTAAGTAACAATTATGTAATTATATTTTTCCAGCATCAGTTTTATTTGATCTGAAAGGCGTGTGTTTGGATTTGTCATCTGTCATCATCTTATCACTGAATGGTTTTTGCTGACATGTCTACATAGGAAGCATAATTAATTTTGTAAATTTTCCCAGGGGGCTCAGTCTTCACAACTAAAGTGACAGAAATGTTAAAAATTATCTTAAAAGCGTAAAGCAAGGTTTTATTCCATTTGCATAGCACCAATTTTAATTATTTCAGGAACATCCCTTGGCTTGTAATAAAGCAACATAATAAATGTAAACTGCTTTGAGAATAAAGACTTTTACGGTCTTCTGTAAATAAGAAACTACATTTCAACTCAGTAGGCAATGGGGAATGTAGAATCCAAAATAATACACTAGAATATTTTCTCACTGTATGTTTAATATCCAGGGATGTGCCTAATGTACTTATAGGGTGGTTCTCAAATATCTGTTTTCCTCTAATTCATGTTTGCTGGCAAAACTCAAAGTCATAATCTCAAAACTTATTTAAGCACTTAAAACTAATTAATAAATGTTCATCTGTGGGGTAATAATATCAAAAGGCAACATTTACAGGAAGTGGTCATAGTTTTCTTTACCTACGCAACATAACAAGTTTTCAAGGACAACTGATCTGATTAATTATCAGATGGTAAACAAACCATTTGAAAGCAAACCTATTTGATGAGGAGAGAGGAACATATGCAGAGCATTTATGGCTTTTTTTGTCTGTCCTTGGTGTTATTTGAAAGGTACCAGCATGGCACACATAGCACTATGTAGATGTAACATGTGGACTATTTCTGCTTTCATCCTCCAAACACTTCCTGTACCTAGTACAAAAATCTAGTTTGTGACTATCAAACAGCCTTTATCTGATAAAAAAGTCCTATCATAGACAGATTTTGTGTGGCCAAATTTCACCCATTATTTGAATGATCCAAGGAGTATGATAACAGTTGATCTGAATTAAATTGCATGGGATTCAGTTTCCCGTGGCATAACAAAGAATGATTTTCTGATTTTAATAATCAGAAATGTCACATTTTAATTACAGAAGAATTAAACCCCCCTCCTCTTAAAGTACTCAATATAAAAAGGTAATTGAGGACCTTGTATCTGATGGAGAAGCACTCAGGCTAGAAGCATCCATAGACCTTTGTAAGCTAGGGCTGATCTGGCTGCATGCTGTGGAAAGCTGATTCACTGAAGGTGAAAGAGGTCCCGGCTGTTGAACTGTCATGGGATTGCTGGTGACTATTGCATTGTTGCCGCTGCCTTTTCCAGGGGACTTGCCCTTGTGTCCATAACCAAGACCTCCTAAAATAAACAAAGCAGGTTAGTATTTATCTCTCATGAACCCATGATGAGGCACAGAACTCACATCACTGCAAACTCCAGAAAGTAATGGGAATCTTCAGATGAGGAAAAACCAGGGGACCAACACAAGAATTTTGCAAACTTCTCAAAACATAAATAGCAATATTCTACAGGGGAATTAACAGATTATGCATGTGTAAAACAAGTGCTGAAGTACATAAATTAAAGATCAGGCATGACAGAAAAACATGAGAAAAAGCACCAGGTAAAAGAGCCCTCAGCTGAGGGACAGCTCTCTATGAATACAAGAGGAAGAGGGAACCCAAGGAAGCTGTCAGAACAGAAATGTGCCCCAAGTCCTACAAAACCCTGCAGCTGCAATCTGTTGCAAGCCCTTCCATCATTCCTACCACTACCCATGCAAAAAGCAAGGAGACCACCAATGTGCACACAGACTGCAGTGCTGGATGCATAGTTTCACTAGCAGGAGAGAGTTACAGATGGAACCCAGCATTCCTCAGAGGTCTAAGTAGAGGAATACGAGCTGAATCAAACTGAGAAGCATTCTGGACTTTCTTTGAAGGCCACAGCCTGCTCTTCATCACTGCTGCCATGACTCAAACTGATAGCTACTATACAGTAGCACAAAAGGTAGCTGGCCACTGGGACATACCTTCAAAATGCTCAGTGTACTTTGTGTTGTGATTTAGATCACAGATGGTAGGTTACAAGATTGCCTCCATTAAAACACAGTTAGATTAGAAAGTTAAAATGCAGGTCATAATATGGAAGTTGTTGGACATCTAGCAAATTCTCATCACAGCTGAAAATTAATAATTAGACAATTCACATTTCTAGCTGCTTCCCTGTGTTCAGAATACTCCACAAAGCAGGATAACAACATCAGGACAGTGAAAAGTATTTTTATGTAAACCATTTTCCTAAATTAAATCTACTTTTGATATGGGCGTACAACTCATACAACTTTTTCTCCAGGTTCTTCAGATGGGCTGTGGACTGCAGAGAGAAGTACATTAAGGCATTCATGGCTCTCCCAAAGGAAGAAAATCCAAATCCTTCAATTCCTTCCAGATCAAATAGTTTCAAGGACAAACATGTAAAGAGAATTCCTGATTCTGCACTCAACTCCACTGTGGATACCACAACAAAGCATTTAAGCTGTTGTAAGATTACTGTGTGCTCCCACTACAGATGTTCAATTAAATCAAAAAACAAAGAGAAGATTTTTAAATATCTTTCCTGTGAAGCAGGAAAGTACATATTTTGAACTCACTAAAGCTGAATCAATGTGCTTCTCAGCAGTGGATTTTATAATGTTACAGAGACTTAAACTGGAACCAGTGGCAAACATTATGCAAAAAATGTAAGTTGCCTCTGAAAATAACATGAACACTACTCCTTTTAGCAAAAAGATGGATGGGGTGAAATAAATTTACAAGCCCCATTCACACTATAAAAATACATAATACAATATAATATGCCTATAGGTGTGTGTGTGTGTATCATAAATGTTCACTTAGCTATTTTTTAGAAAAGTGCCTTTAGTAAGTAGAACCAAAGATTTTCTGCACCAAATTATATAAAAGAGAAGTGTAGGAAACCCAACTGGGTTTGACACTGAAATACAGCTGTAATGCTTGGAGAGTGTATATATGTATATATATATATATGCATAGATACGTATATATATGTGTGTGTGTATATATTCATATGCATACCTATGTATATATATGTATATATGTATGTATGCATGTAATACTTAATAAATCATCAACCTACAATTTAGTATTGAGAAAATGTACCAAATATATACTGATCCTTTTCTGGATGACGTCATTAACACCCTTCACTTAAAGGCCACTTTAAACAAATTTCAGTAGTAACAATAATATCTGCTTTATCATATCAGGAAATCAAGGACTGTGTATTTGTCAGATTTCCATTAGGAAAAGGCCATATGTCATCTCAAATAACAATCTGCAATGATACAGTGAAATTACTATTTACTCATTACTAAATCTGAGCTGCTTGAAGCTTACATGTCAGAAAAAAAAAAACAAATCCCAGCAGAAAAACCAGAAAAGGGAGTAGTGCCAAATCAGTGTTGTTAAATACAGAAAGTTGCATCCTCAATGCATCCTGGTTTCCCTTTCAACTACAGGGTCCGCTATTATTATTTGTGTATAAACAGTACCTCAGGGATGCCAACAGCAGGGGAGAAAATTTACTGTGTTACGGTAAGGATGATGAGCAAAAATGGCCTGGTTGCTAGCCATTAAAAGGAAAACATGAGAAATTAAGTACTTTGGAGAGACTGTATTACTGGAATGATA
>WBNO01023179.1:0-14834 GCA_013400575.1 Peucedramus taeniatus
TTTCGGCAATTACCTTAAAATGTTGTATAGCTAAATGAAAAGAGAACAGCAAAATCCTGTATGCGTGTATAACTCTCACAATGCTCAGTCTGTTTGGTCTCAAACTTTGCCTTTGCTGTCCTAGCAGTGAATTTACATTAGTTTCCTTCAAAGTAGTGAAAGTCTCAGAAAGATATATGACACAGACTTATCATTTTATCACAGGACAAAATGCTGGGCTATCTTTTCTGCTTATTAAGTAATGGTTCTTTCCAGGTAAGCACAGGAACTAGAAATAGTTATTGATTTTGCTTCTGTTTTCTCACAGGAAATTAAAGGCTTTATCTAAAGTACATAAATCTCAGGTGGATAAGATAATTAATGTAACCTGAGCACACTTTAGAAATGCATGAATACTAAGGTAAAGAGGTCAAATCTGTTTAAAAAGCTAGCCAAGTTTATACATTTTAATGTCCTGCTGGCAGCTATAAAAACCTGGCATATTAGAGATACATATAAGTATTTTTTAGGCTATAAAAGTCAAATAAGGTGCATCTGTTCCAGAAAAGAAAAGGTTGCAATTTGTATGTATATCAGTAAAATTAATGAGTACCTTCATGCATTCAGTCACAAAGTTATCAGATGTCATAAAACAGACATGAAATTAACATAAAGGGATTGTTTCAGCAGTAATGTAGTTTACAATTCAGCTATCACAAATTGCTTTGGGTTGCAGAACCACTCTTTAACTCCCTGGTAGAGAGTGAACCATGGTAGGATTAGTTCATTTATCGCTAAACAAACCTGAAAAGAATAACAACTTACCTAGAACTTAAATCTGTGGGAATAGTGAAACTACACTTTACCTTAGGAAATGATTTTCAGCTGCCATACTTGATAAAAAGTTTTATTTACCCCAGTTGCCCCTTCTATAAATTAAGTCCATTGTTATTTTTATTGTTCCACATTGACTAGAGAGATAGTTTCTGAAGAGTGCTAATGTCCAGAACAGCTTGCTTTACAGGGGAAGCCAAGCATTGCTTTTTTATTTCTTTTTAAGAATGAGCATATTTTTTAAGAGCATATGTATTTTTTAATATTTGTAAACCATGCATCATCTGTAATTAAAATATTTTTAATACCTCAGCACTGCAATGGAACTTATTCAGCTGAAGGAATATAATTGTATAGAACTAGAGTTTCTAACTTAAAATTTGTATATGAAAGTCTGATGATTTATGTCTGCATAACATCTATATTATCTTTCATCTTATAGATTTGTAACATTTTTCCCTGTTTGTAAGGAAATAAATTTTAAAATATCTCATTCAAAGGAATCTTTCAGATAAGTGTTTCAGCACAAGGCTTAGTTAGATGCCCAGCATTGCAAATGGTAGATTCTGAGTGCAAACAAAACTTAGCAAAGAACAAGACCTGTTAAAACATTAATGATTACATGTCAATGTTTTCTTTTTCTTCCTTCATCTATATCCAACATTTCTTGCTTTGTAATATGTGTTTGCTTTATACTTTGTGTGGGGAAAAACCCTATTAACAAACATAGCAAGCATATTCAACAAGAGAGAAATTAAATATTTTTTTCTTAATATTCACTTTAATAATAACATGATCATGCTTTTTCTTTTTTTAAATTTTTATTTACTTTTTAGCAACTCACATCTGATCTTTAAATGGAGATCAGTTATTTGCTTGTGCAACAGCCCAATGGTGTACTGATATTCAGGCATCTACCCATTCCAAATTTTTTTCTTAAAATTCTGGAATATTCTTAATAAAATTCGTGGACAGAATGAACTGCATTCTTATGAACAACATCTTGACATATTATATTGTCAGACGATCAATTTAAACATCAAGAAATCTTTCAATCTACACAGTGTATGTATTATTGCAAAAGTGTCAGCTTATTTCCTGGGCTAGATGCTCTGAAGTGTTGTCTCTTTTCACGTCAAAGGTCAGTTTGAAATTTCTTTCATTTTCTGCCAAAAAAATCTATGAACATTTCATAAAGTTGTGATCTTGTTTCTATCTTCCCTTCTCAGATCAACAGAAAATGGTATCTGTAATGCCACCCGAGAAACATCAATCTATACTCATGGCAGATATATCATCTGTGAAACTAGTTCAGGAAAACTGTCAGGTCTCATTGGGAAAATTAAGCTTTCTATTAGGAGAATGAATCATATCTGACAAATACTGAGTGATAGGTTGGAAGAAGTTACTGTTCGTGAACTGCATTTTAGCTTCAAGTGCCTTCTCACTTCACAATTATAGTAGTCAGTTCTTATCACTCCTTTAATTTATATATATATTTGCTCATAAAAATCTGTTGCACCATTCTACAGATTTAGGACATACCATAAAATAATTATTCAAGACATTACTATTATTCAGATAAGCGGAGAATAAATTATAATTCTCAAATCTTCATTTAGCAGAAACAAAGAAGTCTTATGAATGACCATTTTTCTGATTAGGTTCTACTGTTTTTCTTCTGCAATACTTGTGAGAAAATGCTTCTTATGGCAGAGGTGGCTAACCTTTCACAGACTGAGATCCAGGGAATGAAAATGTGCAATATCAGACAGACATAGGTTTTAAAATAGAATTACTGATGTTAGTACTCGTATGCTTTTGCATAGGTTACAAGAGAGAGAGCTTTGTGTGTGAACCTCAAGACTGCCTAAAGGCCTCTCTTGACATACCTGGAAAAGGCATTTTTGTAGTTTCAAAAATGGTTTTTACACCTGATAACCATGTGACTGCATGCATACTCATGCAGTGCATTCATTTAAGCTCTGGCACTACACAGTATGCTGCTGCAAATAGCTGACTCTGAATCTGCTGTAAAAACCTAATGCTAATTACATCTTGATTTTGAGAAATGGTGACTTCTACTGACAGTGACTTTGATTCTTCCGTTCTTTTACAGCTAAAGGAAAGCATTGCCTATCCTGTTGTACTGCAGATGTACTAGTGAAAATGAGGTAAATCAGCCCCTGTGCTCTTAAGAAGAAGGTTTATTCTAGTCTAGTTGAAAAAAAAAAAAAAAACAAACCAAAACACCCAGATCCAGAGTGTGAGAAAAAAAATAGGAGCTTGGAGCTAAATGACAGACTGGTGAAAGAGATAATGATGATTAGCTGTAAGGTACCCAGTGTAGCTGGGAGAAGTGCCTGGAGTGACAGTCACTTCAGAACTGATTGGTCAAAGTGTTAAAATTAATTACTGCAGAAAGACTCCTTTTGCCAAAGAATGAGATTAGAAGAGTAACCTCTGAAGTGCTAGGCCTGAATTTCTAAAGCATTCTTACTGCAAGGATATCTTGATGGCTCAGAGTCATACTTAGCTGATCACTTTCAAAGAGATAAATTCTGCTCCAATATACAGACATAGCAGTAACATGGTGAAGCTATCTCTGAGAATCAAAGACATGTTAAATTACATTTGACAATCTCATTAGCTGTCTGCAGGACATGCATTTACATTCCAAATATCTGAAATGTTGTAAACACATAGAGCTCTCTTTTAATAATTATGCTGTCAAAGAAGCATTTGTTCCATTACAGAAGTGGAGAATTTACTGCAAAAATCCTCTAATACATTTGTTCTGGCATAGTAATAAACTAAGGATGTAAATAACACATAAATATTTAAGAATAACAGAATTATGAACAGATATCTTAGTAAACAGATATATATATATATATATACACACATATGTACATAGTGTACATATAGTAAGAGAGCAAAACGATTATAAGATATCCTAAAAAGTATGTTAAAACCACCTTTATTTAAAAAATGTTACAAGCAAGAATGATGACTGTTTGCACAATTTTAATAATGTCCTTCTGTACTTGCCCAAAATCACAACCTATTTGTTTGCATAGTAGTTTCTCACCACTGAATCTTAGCTCACTCAGTTGGTAGGTGACAATTAATCATTTTCTTCATCTTTCCAGATGATGCACATCCTTCAGCTTCATTTAGTAATAGGGCCAGATGATTACCCAGCCACTTGGTAAGTCCCTCCTCAGAAGGACAGGGGGCAGATAATAAGAGGAAAAACTCCTGGACTGAGAAAGACAGGGAGATCACTTACCAGTGAGCATTATGGGCAAAACAAGCTGGACTTGGGGAAAACTAGCTTAATCTACCTGCAAGTAAAAAATATATAAACAGAGACAAACAAAGGCAAAAATTTAAATAAATCCTTTCTGATCCTCCCACCCCCTTATCCAGGAGGAAGTTTACTCCCTCACTTCTGACTCCTCTATGTCCCCATGGCAAGCAGCACAGGGAATGTGGAACAGGGGTTGTGGACTGACCACAATAGCTCCTCTGTGCTGCTCCTTCCTCCTGACACTTTTCCCCTGCTCTGTTCTCGGTCTTTACACTGGCTGCGGGCCATGAAATGCTGTGGCCTGAGTTTTCTTCACAGGCTGCAGGAGAACCTCTGCACCCACACCTGAAGAACCTCTTCCCCTCCCTCTACTGTCACACTTTTTAACCTCACTCCTCTCTGCCAGGAAGTGTTTTGCCATCTCTTATATATGCTTTCCCATAGGTTTGGGGTGGCCTTACCTTACCCATGGAGCTCAGCTGTGCCCTGTGGCAGAGCCCATTGGAGTGGGTTGGATATATCACCATGTGAACAACACAAACCTCTTCACATTTTTACTGCAAGTTACAGATTTGGCCCAATGGCAAGAACTTATACTAGATGAGACCATGGCATGAGTGCAGACTGTGCTGGATCTCTGTGTTACATGGAGATCTCACTGGAGAGCAAGGAAACACATTTTCTCCACTGGATTCACAAAACTTGTTGGTAGCAGAGAGAGAACAGCAACATCTCTAAACAACATGTTTTCCAGTCCAGTCAGGCTTTTGAGACTTATCTGGCTAGGCTTTTTTTTTCTGTCTGTCACTTCCTTCCTTATGATCCTATACTTCCTAATTTTGGAAGCAAAGTTATCAGATGTCATAAAACATCTGATACATTAAAAGAGTCACAGAACTCTTTTCCCAAAAGAAACTTTAGCAAATAAATTAGGAGCTTTTTAGCAAGTACCACCTTTTCCAGGGCACTTCAACCAACAGTGGTATGGGAGTCTCAAATTTACAGTGGTCTAAAAAGAGATCTATTAAGGTTTTGTTATGTGCAAGTGATATAATTCAGTCCCAGAGATTCATTTTTAGAGCCGGTCAAGCGGTCCCATTCCCTCTCTTCTACACAGTAGTTCAATGGATAAAGCAGTCACTGGTAAGTAAAGAACTGCTTTTATTTCTGAGGAGAGATAAAGCTCCAGCCCCTTGACTCGAGGCACATATTGCAAACACACCCCTAGGGGTGAAAGAGCCGCGCGTGTTCCTGATGCAGCGATTCACCACTGGCCAAGGAATGCACATGGAAGGCAGGATAAGCTCCATGCCTGACTCAGTCAATATTTCTGTCTAATATTCTAGTCCATGTGATTAGATATAATGCTATTAGGCAGATGTTTGAGACAGACAGAAGATTGGCCTTTTCAAGAAAGCAAACAGACTGCCTCATTTACCTCTCTTGATCTCTTTCTGGTCAAAACATCTTCAGGCTTTGATGTGAAATACTGAATGAGATAGACAAGCCTATGACAGTGACAGAGGCTGAAATTTTGATGTGAACCTTAATGTTTCAGAGCTTTGTCTGTACATATGGTTGCTGGGAAGTAAGGTGAGCTCTCTCAGGCTCTGATAGCAGAATTTGTACCCAGGTTGAGTTCCAACCTATTGCAATGGACTCCCAAGACTTGAGAGAGGATATAGTTTGAAGATCATTAAAATGAAGTGTGTGTAAGGTATCTTGATAATAAGAAAGGTTTTTAAATGAATGACACAGGAAATACTGGGAATTAGGGCTCAGTACCACAGATGACTGTCTTGTTTAACTGATGCTTCAAATGGAATCTGTTGCTACCAGCAAAAAGTAGAACATACATAAAAAGGCTGTAAACTCACTAATTTTCTACTCACTTGTATCATTTTTCAGCAGCCTGAGTAAGAGCAGGAAAATTTGAAGAAGGAGCTCAGTCTGGTTTAAGCCACTACTTACATTGCAAATCTTCTATATCTTCCATCTGAAACCCAAGACAACTGATTCATCTCTTTAAATGGTCTATACCCATCCACCCAGCAGATGCTATTGGTTTAGCCCTCTTAAAAGTGAGTTGATGTGATTTGGAGAATAATCTACAAATTTGAATTAATGGGAGAAATAAAAATTAAAAGATAGCATCACTGGAAGCTTTATACCTCCCCAAAAGAAGCCCCCTGGAACTTTGTAACTGACTTCCAAAAGTTTTGGGAAAGTTCCACAAAAATAAAAGAAAAGCAAAATTGTCACAGTATTCAAAAGGGAAGGAAAATATTACCATGCTAATTGTAACTGTGTTGACATGACATTGAGTCTGAGCTGAGCTGGGGTTTGATTAATTAACATTCAAAGTAGATAATGAAACTGATTAATAGGAAAATAAGGAAATATAAGCATTATATTGAAAAACCCTTCCAATTATTTACAAGTTGGCTGAAAACAAATAATAGGGTTGCTGAATGTGTCTTACTCTTCTGCAAGGCAGGTAGAAGTAGCTACCTTGACATGTACTTCATACAGAGAATGGGCCCAAAAGAATGGGCACTTGGCTAGTTCACCCTTTATTTTTTGTTGTCTGTGGACTGGAAGAATGGATTTGAGATATTTAACAAGCTTGAGACCAAACCACTTTTGGATACAAAGGAAGAAGCCTTTCGAGGAAATGTCAAGTGAGTGTATTTCATATTGAGATTGGAGTGATTTCTGCTGTAATACTGTGGTATCTACAGTGCAGGAAGGAGGTTGAAATTGGAGCAGGTTCAGGAAAGAATCTTGAGAATGATGAAGGGATGGAAACAAACCGCTACCACTGAGATATATAGCTCAAACTGTTTGTCTAATAAAAGACAAGTCTGTGGGGGTGACCCAAGCATAATCGATAAATAATTTCCTGTGAATAGAAATCTATTAGCAGAGAACTAGCAAAGAGAGAAAGTAATTGTCTGTAGTAAGCATCCAGCTAATGGATTCTCCATCTCTGGAGAATATTCATAAATCTATACTGGATATTTTATTAAACAATATGCTTAATATAAAACAGGAATTAATTCAAGGGTTTCTCTAGCCTGTGTTTTGTTGGAGAACAGACTAGATGATTGCAGCCTGTAACAGAATCCAATAATGCGTATTTTTCCATTGACTAGATGAAGTCATAAAATCAGTGAAATTCTATTAAGGTGCTAAGTCCTTTCTAAAATAACCACCAAAATACAGTTTCTTTGATTTTTTCTTTTTTTTTTTGTGGGAAATAATTGCGTAAGAGTATTGCTAATGAAAAAAGTACATTTTGCATTTCTTTTCTTCTTGTCATCTGCTACAGAATCTATTGGTGAACTATTAGTAATATTTTACTGGCAGCAGTTACAGCAGTAAGAAAAGCAGAGATCAGAATCACTGCAAAGTTTTAGTCTATATGAGGAAATCACAGGGCTGTGGTTGATGATGAGCTACACAGCACTTATATTTTCACTTTTAACAGGTGTCACTATCATTTAAGTGAATTAAAATACAAATTAATTGTATTTCAGAAAATACAACTATATACAAAAAAGTGTATAGAATCATAAAATCATAAAACATAGAATGGCTTGAATCGAAAATAAATGTTATCTACAGAAGATATAGAAAAAAATGCTAAAGCAGAGGAAATAGATCTAGAAGGCATCTGCAGGGATGAATATAATTTTTAACTTTTTACAAAGAAAGTAAGATTAAAGATTTTTAATTTTTAAATTTTTTAAATGTTGTAATATCACATCCTTTAATAACACCAGAAGGGTTTACCATCATCATTGTGTCATGTGGAGTGACTGACACTTCTAGCTGTCAGCTGTTTTTCCCCATTTTGCTTTCTCTCTTCCTTTTCCATTGGAAGGCATTGGTCTGTGCCCACTGGATACATGGCTGGGAAGAGTATGCACTGCTATTCTCACTGTGTTTCAACCTTCTTCTCTGTCTAGCTAGGACTTCACTCAAGAATTAGGGACAGTATTCTGTTTGACTGGATACTTGTACACATGGAGCAAGTAACTGCTGTGAATGAAGCTGTGCCTACGTGCAGAGAGTCAATCTATGCAGATTTGATCACAGATACATTTTGTGTACTTTAATTGCAGATATGTATGGTTTAAACAAAAATCTCATCAGTAGTGTGAGCATGCAGATTATGGTTTTTGTGGCTGTCTTTTTTTCTCCTTATTGCAGCTATCGGATGTATGTTTTTGTGCTTTCCTTCATCAGTAATAAATGATATCTAAGGGTTCATTTGAAGGAGTGGATGTCTCTTCAGTATTATATGCAGGAAGTAAATGTAATAAATGAACCTTGATTCTGGATCGTGTTCTTATAACAAATCAATACTCTTGAACACAAAGGTATTAACTTATTTTTAAATTACAGGATATTTTTAGACACACTATTTTTAGATTTCTATGATAAACAGGACAGTAAAAAACAGATTTTTTTTTTCATATATATTATTTAAAATACCTTTTTTTTTTCTTTTGTTGATGCAAATTTTGATATTTGGGTGGGTGGATTTGCCATCACATTTTTTCTCTATAGGAAATATTATGTGTTTCAGTCAATAATGCATATATTATACCTACTTTTTAGTTTGAACATACTTAAGTAAAAATCTTCAAATCTTCTCTTCTACATCTATTTGTTAAGAGAAAGATGATACTTATGTGTGCTGGCTTGTGCTCAAATAAATCCTCACTGGACATGAGGACAAACTGGCAATGCATACTGGACTGGGTACATAAATGCTGAAGTCCATTTCATACCTTTGCCATTCTTCCTTGGAAATTGGGAGATGCACTTTATTGGCAGCAATACTAAGAGAGAGCAGTCACTGTAGAATGCATTAAAATGCAGAAAAGTGGTTTTGCACTACCAGGCTGTAGTCCCAGAGCCTCAGAAGACTGTTAAGTAGCTAAATCTCTCCTCAGTGTCATCCTAAGGTTCAGAAGCCTAACATATGTCAAAGGACTCCTGGAAAGATTATTGACCAGAAAGGGAAAAATTCAGACAATATAATGCTATTTACAAAGTTAAAATATCTCTTTTGAGTAAGATTGTTTTTACAGAAAAATTGCCTGAGAGATTGAGGAACCTCTTTCTTTATGTGGTCAGAGACTTCAGAACTAACTCAGAGAAATATTCTTTAAAATATTAAATAATAATGACAGGAGACTTCTCAAACAGTTTTGTCCAAAATTTGGAACTAGTTTTGCTTTATATCACTTCTTCCCAGTATGGAGATCCAAAGAAAGACACAATTCAAGGAAGAAGGGATGGTGGAGGGAAAAGAGGAAGAAAAGATGAGACATTTATGCAGCTTAAATTTCATACTGTGGATGCAAGGAGTAGCAGGAGGAGCTGAGGACAGGTACTAGTTACTCTTCCATGGGGCTGCATGCTCCTGGAAAAAGACAAGAATCTTGTCACAAGATTCTCCCTTATGCCAGCTGGCCCATATCTGAAAGGCAGTCAGCCTTCGAGGAAGAGATACTGCTCTCTCAAATGGAAAATGCTGAAAAATGCTGGAGTAAGGATTATTCTTTCGGAAGACTTTAATTTTTTCCTACTGGGAAATTCTTTGATAATTTTACATGAAGTAATGATTTTTGAGATCTGGTTAGTCACTCTGGTTTCCATAAAGTACTGAAAGCATGCTTTAATGATGTGTTGTAGTATTCATTTTTTAAAATGAAATGTGATCTCTTAGCAAGTCACATCGCTTAATAAATATCCCACTGTAAACATTTACAGTGTTGGATTTTTTTTCCCCCAATCTCATGGAATAACAATATTAAATCAAATTGAATTAGACTACATGCATTTCCACAAAATGGTTGTCACAATTAAAATTTACAATTAACCTTTCTCATTTTTCTGTAACACAGCTTGAAAGCATGTCAAATAATTGAATATTTTCCATTCAAAATCCTTAATTCTGTGACACTTTTCCTTAGTTTTTTCTTCTGTTTGCAATAACAACTTGAAATTTAAACAACTGGAGTGGAACAGAGCAAGGCTTACAACTAAACTGGAGTGAGGAATTAATAGACAATCTGCTTTTTCACTGAAGGTAGTGGTGAACTTCATAGATTGTAATTCCCAGTTCATGGATAGGTATACATTAAGTCCAATATAAATCACTGAATATGTTATACAATTGTAGTTGGATTTATTTTTTTTAATGTGATACAGTTGCACCTACACAGTCTACCTATTCAACTGGTTTAGGGAAACAGAACTCAATCCAGTTAACCAACTTAAAAACCAAAATTTTCTCAGAAGTCTTTCAAATTAGATATATATAGGTATATGAATAGGACATGTATTAAAAATATATTGAGATTATACAAGGGGAAAAGGAAAAAGTAGAATACACAAGTGTGAAGAAAAAGGATTATTATGCATTATTTTATACATTGAGTCTGATCTCTTTAATGCATTAGTTACATAAACAAAGAAACATGGAATTAGAAAGCAGAAGATAAAGCTGCAGAATAGGAAAATAGAATGATTACAATGTAAGCTTTTTTCTTCACAGCATCTGTGAAAATCTTTTTTGTATTTTGTTGCACATTTATATATTGCAGTGACATTTGATGTGCTCAAAACATTCATTTCATGGTGACATCCAGTCTGGGTACAGTAAATATCCTACCACATAAAGAAAAGCGTGATAAAGCTTTTAAAGGCAGAGCTATTACATAGAAACAGCTGCTCTGCCTTCTGCTGATAAAATTTATAAAACAGTTCTACTGGTTTCCTCTGTTTCTATTGTGCCAACATTTCTCTTTCCACCTTTGGTACATGACTTGAAAATGAACAAAACCTTGGTGCAATTTCCTGGTAATGCATGTTGATAACTCTCCTAAATTGCATGTGTATCTGGATGCACTGGAAAATGGTGGTAGCTGACACATTTTCCTTAAAAAAGGGGGGGAAAAGTGAACTGAAAATTATATAGTAGAAAAATGGAATTATCTACTAATCTTTTTTAGTATACTGTGGTTGAACAGTATATATAAATCATATAAAATTTTACTCATATGTTTATTCCTCCATTTAGTTAACAAATTTTCTACCCATTTCAGTAGGCCATGGATCGCAAATAAATTTGAAATTTTGGGCCTTAATGTTGTTTACTTACCTGTCAGGGCTGCAAGGGAGATACCAAAAGCAACAATTCTCAGTATAATGATCCAAAATCTGTCTTCATCAAACCTAAAAGCGAGATATAACTCTCTGATTATAGTATTTGACATAGAATTTAGTCAAATATATTAAAATACAGCTTCATTTTTTATACCACATTCTTTCCATATACGCCAAGACAGAAAGACATAAGCAACACAAGCAGTATATTCAATTCTGGAGCTGCATGTACAACTGAAGAATTATATTGGCTCTTACTTTCTGGTGCATAACTGGGCTCTTTTTGACTCTTCCCGAGAAAGTGTGTTGGAGTCTCTGAGACACTTTTATCTTCCATTTAACCTATAAAATTTTATAACCCTAATAAAAGTGATAACAACATTTTATGTTTGCAATTGGATATGTTTAATAATAGTCTTTAACAAAGACAGCATGTCGGTATTTGTTGGAGTCAAGGTAGGAAAACAAAGCCATAAGTCTTACACTTCTCTTTATCTTCTCTTTATTGCACACATATTTTTGATACATGTGTATTTTTTATTTGTGCAGAAGAACAAGATAAAAACAAACAAAACAAAAAAAACCAACAAAACCAGCTTTTAAATAGACTGATTTTTTGCTCTTGAAGAGCTGGAAATCTGTTTTCTTTTGAAATTGTTTCCTGTGTTTTATCTTGCAAAGTGCAGAACTTGCTTCCAAGATCAAAAACCTCTGCTGAATTTACTAAATGTCATGCACCATGGATGTTCCTGGTGTAAGTGGCACACTTATTTGTGCTTCCATAAGTGTAAAATGATAACCATTTGTTTTCTAATACATGTCCAAAGTAACAGAGAAAAATTAAAAAACATTACTCATGTACTCTACAAAGTGGTCATTTTGGTCACTGAGGAAAAGGTTTTCATTTAGCAAGTCAGAGCAAAATGCAAGGATCAGCAGAAGGCAGAATAGATTTGTTGAAGTGTCAAGGTATCCTGTTGACACCAAAAAGAATCCTGAATTATTGTTTCTGTGCTTTCACAGTTTGTAAAATCAATGTATTTTCCAATAGAGATGGAAAGTTGGAACAAAGATGGAAAGTTGGAAATTTTCCAACAGAGATGAAGTGAATCTGTATGAAAAATGTGAAACAATGATCTATAACAGAAATGTGGGTGTTTTCTATATATACAGATTTGAACAAGATGTTGCAATGTATGGATTTTTTGGTTGAAATAAGATCTATTACAAGCCTGTTAAAAAGAATAAACCAACAACTAAGTAGAAAAATTATTGCTTCTATAAAAGCATAAAGAATATCAAGAGTTATACCTATTTTCCTGCTCAAGTAAATTTTATTCTGCAAAAAGGCAATTTCCAAGTCCATCTGCTCTGATTCTGACTTTCCAGAATATTTCATCTTGCTATAAACAGATGCAAGTTGGGAGGCAGCCTAGGTTTTGGTCTACCAGATATTCCCAGCACCAACATTCCCCAGTTTCTAAGAGAACTATGAGTGACTCCAAGACAAGAAAGAGTCAGTCCATTGGGGATATTAAATAAGAAAGCAATGTCTCATATTTCTTTTAAACTCTGTTTAATGCAGTAGCTCAGACTGAACCTGTTTGTTGACACTCTACAGCAATGCTTCATCTGGACATATGGAAAGAATATTCCCAAGTATAATTTGGTTATAACTGTTCCACCTCACTGCTCCCTTACTTCAGCATGCCTTACATTTCCCTTCCTCATTGTATAGCACAGATCCAGAACAACATCAGAAAAAGTAGGGAAAAGAAAAATAAAAAAGGTTAATTGATTCTGGAGTTATTTAAAAGTCTGTGCCCAAAGTAAGGTAAACTTAATCTGAAAATAGTGGTGTCTATGAAAAGGACTTCAGTGACAAACTTGCAAATTCTATCTATGAAGGAGCAATTTTTATTACTTGTTTATACAGTAGGGTTTTTTTATTTCTTTTTTTTTTCTTTATTAAGGATTGTTTACTATTAGAAACTGAGTAGCCCAACTAATAGGTAGTAGTCTCCCATGAGTCAGCTAGCAATTATAAGGTTATTTGAGCTGCATTAAGAAAAAGAATTACAATGGCCTTGGCCAATACAATTATTCTTTTCCTAGAGATTACAAATGTACTCAGCAATCAACACCATAAAACCACCTTTTTCTAATGCTGCCTCTCAGATTGCTTAATAGAAACAATGATGGACATAAGGGTAACAGATCTCTGCAATTCTTTCTTGTCAAGTCCTCATCATATAAACCTTTACAAAATAATAAAAGCATATGTATACACATTAATGATTTTTTTTAATACTAAATCCATACAAGCCAAAGAAGGCAAAGTTCTATTGGATGTCCACACTAGCAATTAATTGAATTGAAATGCTTCAGTGATGTTTGCTTAGGATTTGCTTTTGTTAATTAATAAAAATTTGATTAGTAAGAGTTTAATATTTTAAGTACAAATCTGATTAAATATCACACTTTTCTATTAAATAACAAACATTATGGAGGGAAACACTGAAATTCCCAGGGCAGAGGATGTATGTATTTAAATTAACCTTCTTAAGGCATAAAGATCATTCAAGTGGGCCCCAGACTGACCACTTGACTGTTTCCTGTGGCAGTCTTCATGAAATGAAAAAGTAAATATTTTTCAGGAATGAATCAACATTTTGTATAAATAAATCTGGTCTCTATACACAATCAGAATGTACTTTCTTGTTTTCTATGTTCACTGTGATTGCTACAGTAGATTTTACTCTGGGTAAGACCCTACAGTTGCATTAAAGCCTATCAAACCTTTTTCAGTATACTTAATTTTTGATTTACAGATTTGATGTCTGTATCCTCTTTTTCTGTAGTCTACTTGATAGCAAGTTTAGCATGCTTCTTCAATACTGACAGTACCTTCAGGTGCTTTAGAAACTGAATCTGTGTTCAGCCTGATACTGTAAAACAGGTGGTAACAGCAGCAACTGAGAATAATTAGAACGATGCATAGAATGTCAAGATAATGTACATTTGTTGTTACAGGATGAACTGACTAAAAAGACCGGTATTAGACAGGTCTTGCTCTCAAGAGAATTGTTAGGGCTTGTTTGCAAAAAACTGTGAAAGCAAAAAGCTTCTGCAATGTCTTTTGTAAAGACTCTGTTAGTAGTACCTAAGGTTAACCTTATCAGGTTCACTTTTGTTTGCCATGGGGTTTTACCCTTGTGTAAAAATACAGACCCAGTTTTTCCTACAAAGACAAAAAGGAGAANGGAGAATCAATGCAATTTTTTTGTCTATAAGGCATGAGTATGTATAACTAAAATTTGGGAATTAAGGGGCGGAGAGGGAATATAAATGGTGAGAAAGCTGGAAAGAAATTCAGTTTGCTTTATAAACCTCCTCCCCAGCCCCAACAAGCAATATTAGAGCATTACTTGTTCTTTCTTACCCTGAGCAGAAATTAAAAGGAAAGGAACTTTCATGAGCATTCTCCCTATCTGAATTTAATGTAATTTGGATACTTAGACTT
>WBNO01023185.1:0-13040 GCA_013400575.1 Peucedramus taeniatus
AGTCTTGATGGGTAAAAGAAAGATGGCAACGGTCTTTTTCTGTCAACTTTATTTTTTCAATGTGATCAAAATGTGACATCTAGTAGCGACTTGAAGTTGCCATATTTCAAATGCCTTGAGTCAGAGAAGTGCTTTCATGTATATTATGTATGGTGGGGGCAAGGGAGGAGAAAGAGAGAGGGAGAAAGGGAGAGAGGCAAAGACTGTCATTCAGCCAAGGTTTAACTGAAGTTTTCATCAGAGTCAAATAGAGATTTGCATTGATCTGATGACACACTGAAGCTGTTCCCAAGAAATGCCCATAGTAAACTTAAGGAATTCAATATGTGTGTGATTCCCTTAATGTTTGTAGGAGTAAGCAAGGGCTCAATAAATTTCATAGTTCAGTCTGACTTACATAAGCACATTTTTTTCACAGTGTGGGATGATGCCCAAGCCAGAATAAAAGAATAATATGGTCCCATTTGTTCCTCAACTGCCAGTTTACTGACTCAAAGGTCAGGAGTGGATTTCTTTCAGAAATGCACACACCATTAGTATTAATCACTCTGTTAATAAAATAATGTCCTTTCAAAATTAGGTGTTTGTAACAATGTTCATAGTATTAGAGTCTCTTTCTGATGGTGAAATATCTTTGCTATGTCTTTGAATTACATCTGTACATGGGTATGATGACTGGTGATCTGAACAGG
Source organism: Peucedramus taeniatus (assembly GCA_013400575.1). NCBI lineage: Eukaryota > Metazoa > Chordata > Aves > Passeriformes > Fringillidae > Peucedramus > Peucedramus taeniatus. The sequence goes on from WBNO01023185.1 coordinate 693, forward strand.
AATAAATGAGGACTTAAACTCTGCAAATATTACACAGGTGATTAAGGAGGCCCTTTCTTTCTGTGATTGAATCATTAACATGTTACTCCCATTACGTGCCAAAGCAGCACCATTAAAATTTACTTGAATGAAACACGAGAAGAGCACTGGTTGATCTCTATGTAAATATTTCTTATAATTTTAGTGAAGTTGCAGTCAGTATTTCACAGAGGATGAAATTTAACTAGAGAAATGAGCATGTCCTTTCAAGGTCCCTGAAAACTGACTGCTAGCAGTTATTAAATTTTTGTTGCAGCAGTGTCAGCAGCGGTTATTAAAGTTTTATTTTATTTTTGAAACCAATGTATTTTTCCTATAGTTCTTGAAGACAATGGCTGTCTAGGTAAATAATGTAGAGCAACATAATGTAGAGCAGATTTAAGTGGGACTATTTCTTTTCCTAGTGAACTCTTTTTCTATTCCGTTAAAACTAATAAAGGCACACTACTAATATTCATGGAAGTATGACCAAGGACATGATTTTGCAGTTTTATTGGAAAGTTATTTGTTTCAAGCAATTTTATACCACACAGAAAAGCAAGGTCTAGAAACCGTGACTCCTTAGGGCCATTTTCTTGCCAACAGTGAGGTGATCCCTGCCCCCTTCCCTGCCTCCAACACACAAATTTTTTTTAAGAGAGAGAAAGCTTTTGAATGGCAACAGAAGGATAAAGGGACCTTTGGGCTATTTCAGTCAAAATAGTGACTGTTTCTTTGTAAAGAACTCTCATTCTGTTTCAAGAGAGAAAATGACTGATAATCCTTGACTACCAGATATGCTGGCCTTAAGACAGACAAGAAAAGATACGGAAAAAATATTCAGAGCAAGAAAGGCATCAGACTTGGATAAAAAGTGAAAATTCCCTGATGAAATAGGTTTTAGGGAGGAATTGGAAAGATGTGAATTTGGCAGCCAACAGGTTTTTTGGGGGAGAAGAGTAGGCTATCTGGGACACAAAAGATAAGTGCAGAAAAGACAAGTGCAAGAAAAAGAGGGGAAAAGGAAGGTAGCAGTAACAGAAGCATAAGGAGTCCAATGAGGTACAAAAGTAAAGGAACACCCTAAGATTCTGAAAGATCTCACTGTAAGACCTCATTATAATTTTGAAAGATTTAACATGAACTTTAATAGATTAAGTGTTCTTCTCCAGCCCCTATATCACCACGTTTGCTGTCAGACTATTTTTGAACTGGCCGATCATTCTGCTCTCCCTCTTTTCATTCAAGTCATGGTACAGTTCTCTTGAAGTTAGTGTTGTTTGCCACGTATTCCCCCACTGAAAACTGAGATTTAGACAAGTCCTTGTTATGGAAAGTCCACTATAAAATAAAACAATAAAAAGAGGTCTCTGAAAATTTGGAAATAGTTCCCTGTGAACTTAGTAGGAGGCCTGAAGGACTGAATTATAACTTCTGTTATGCTGAGAGAAAAACAGTGACTTGGTGAATATAGTACTCTGCAAACAAAAGTAGAAAATCTGGAAGCACAACATAAACCAAGTCAGTCAGTTTAATGTTGCATGAAAAATAGGGAAGGATAATCATCCACTAAACAGAACGGTGTATTAGGTGATTGGACTGTTGAAAATCCAGCTTGTGGAACAATTTTTAAAGAGCAGCAACAAAGATGATACCTAAACAGTGTGGGAATTTGTCCTGGAGGGAACAGGTTAGGCAGTAGCCACACAGCCACACCACAGACAACCAACACCAGGCCTCAAGAAATAAGAAGGCACAACTGATGACATCTGGGCAGCTTATGGTGAGGACCAAAGGACTTGCAAGGGGCTCTGGGGCTCTGGGACCAATTGGGAGTGGCCAAGCAGATAACAGCCCGTGATTGGCCAGAAGGCTTCTAGAACATTCTACGACAGACTATATATATGTGTGCCAGCGCCACTTTGGGTCTTCTGAAGCAGCCTCTTTAATTTTGTTTTACGCCCTTGTTTATGCCCTTCTATTTATTTAATAAAATAAATAGCTGGTCAGAGAGATCACCAGCAGTTGGACATGTACTACAACAACACAGTACTATAAACTAGCTGTGCAAGAGGAAGAGACCATTTTTTACACATTACTAGCAGGCAAAGCAAGAGATTTGGCAGACGTATTAACCAAAATACCATAAGGTTGTCCTCAACAGAAGCCAAATAGAAGTAGCCAGCTCTCACACGAAAAATTATTAGTACGAGGATTTTTTAAAAGGAAGAAAGCTAGAACAGATATCAGCAACGACAGGGTTTGTTTTTTTGTTTTAGTTTACATTCTCATATTGCTTATAGTTCTATGTGGACCATAAGATTATGACTAAATAATAGCTTGACAATTACAAATTATCAATACACCCCAATCCAAGATGGCTCTGGAGGTAAAGAGCAATTTGACACATTCTGACAAGCTTTTAAATTATTAAACATACTATTGTACCTGGCCACCTTCCTCTCACTATCAGCACAGAAAAATCCCTTACTTTTTGACATCTTTTATGAGTACAATTTCACATACTGCTAAAAAGCTTTGATAATACAGCATGGCTCATACAGCACAAACCCTGCTGTAGCAAACAAAACAGTGCCTTCGATCCTCAAACCTTGCCAAATGCTACTGAGGCAATGCGGAGAATAAATAGACTCCACAACTAAGTTTAGTTATGAAGTGGGTATGTATTGGAGCTCCGGCACAAGTGAGATAGCTCTCATAAGGACTTGTGCCCCAAGCCTCGGGCTGTCCCACAGCTTTATTCACAAAGGTATTCCATATGTAAGAGATTGCACAACTTTTCTCATGCATATTCAACCCCTGGCCCCTCCTGTCCTCGCCTCGTATGGTAATCAGGTCCACGCCCTTCTATGCATGCGTTGTTGGCTGTGGTGGTCTCTGAGGCTGAAGATTTGTGGTCTTCTTCGGAGATGAACTTTTGAACTTTTTCTCCTCTTGCATTCGCTTCTTGCTCCCTTGGTCCTTATCTGGGTATTCTGTGGTCTTAATGAGCTTGGAGACAGAGGGGTTTCTTTATCTGGGCTTTTTGTATCTCCTGATCTCCTCTTGGTATTGTTTTCTATGCAAGAATCCTTAGAAATTTGCATTTTCCTATGCCCTTTGTACCATGGCAGGGGTTTCTTAAGTAAAAAGGTTAAACTTCAACCCAGAGTTCCACAGACTATACTTTAAATGCTCAATTCATAATGTTATTTTAAGTAAACTCCAAAATCTCTATTTCACTACAAACTATCAAGGTCTTACCTATGACCTTCTTGCATGTTGGTGACCCCACTATTTTGGATTCTACATTCATTCTGAATACAGCTCCTTATAATATGTAGTGCCCTATGTTTATGACTAAGGAATACACTGGTGGCAGCAAGAATGACACTGGCAAAGTTTGAGCAATATTTGAGATGTATTGCTGTATAAGAGAAAAATGTCTGACAGGAAAATAAATGAACTAAGTGAGAACAAACAACACTGTTCACAATTATCTATGCTCAGGAACAAGAAAGACTTTTTGGGAGTGTGAAGCAAAATAATGAAAGTGGTATGTGAACCTTCTATTTGCACCATAAATGTGTCCCATGGACAGAGATGTTAACATCTACTTTAGAACTCATACTATGGACAGACATGATGCATTGCTAAGCACTGTGGTTGTTAAAGAGCTGACTCTTATGTAAAGGATCTTTAGCCCTTATTATTCACTGTGTTGATGGCAATCTTTTAAAGGCAAAAGTTCCTGTGAATGAACAATCATGGTCAAACTAAGAGTAAGGAGGTAGAGGAGAGAAATATTCACAGCTCACAAAAACAAATTCCAGGTAAGAAAAAAAAAACCCTAAACACTTAGCTTTTTTGCTAGTCTCCCCTTAATATTATTAAGAAATTAAATTTTGGAGTTATTTACATACAAATAAGCCACTATGGAAAGAGTCCCCTCTATTGAACTAAAGATACCTTGCAGTCTGATAAACAGCTTGTTTCATGTCTTATATTTTTGCTGATTTTCTGCTGGAAGGGTAAGGCTTTTTTTCCTCTCTAGACCTCAGCAAGCAAACAGAAGAAGACAATTGAACTCAATAATCTTAGCGGTATTTTCCTACATTAATGATTTTATTCTACTTAAAAAAAAAAAAAAGGTGACATTAACCCTAAAGAGAGGTCCAGCTCTATGAGAAATTATCCAAGCAGACTAAACCTTACACTCAGCAAAGCAGGATATGTATTTTCTTCACAATAGGTTTCTTCAGTCTTCACTATGTAACTCCTCTTCAGAGAGGTCTACATTATCCTAAAAAAAATCATATCTAAAGGAAATATGTCTGTGAATTCACTGACACAAAATAGATCACATCTGACAATATCTCTAAAACCACCTTTTCTGTATGTGATGTACTAGCCACCACTAACTAAGACAGCCTTCCTATAACATTGAACATTTTATCTTTCACTTTTCCCTGCCTCTGAGAATATATAGGCTTTATAGCTATCCTCCATCGGTTTTTAAATGCTAGAAATTGGGCTGTTTAAGTGTATGGCTTTATGGACACCAGAAGAAAACTTTTTAAACTTTTTATCCGAATGAATATATTTTTATGAGATTTGTATGTTGTATATGCTATTTATTTCTTTTTTTTCCCGCTTATATTTTATGGACAGAAAAATCTACATTTAAGTACTAACCCTGTGCAACACAGATATGAGTTCCTACATAAATAATTTTATTATGGAGTATATTTACAAGAACAGAACACGTTAATTTTTTTTTTTTTCATAGAAGGAGATTGTAAAAATAAAAAACTTTGACAGATCAGACATATAGGAAGAAAGAGACATATGCCTTCTCTGTGTCACCAAACGTGCCTGTCCAGGTCAAGGGCACAGTGGTTTCATTGCCTCTTTTTTTGCCTACTTCCCTAGCAAACAAACAACTGCCTGTGAGAAGAGTGGGGTAAGTCAGTTTGATTCAGATTTGGGGGTGGGTTTATGGCACTAATGCAGTTGGAAAGCATCTGGAAAGAAGAGATTTGCAGCTCATTAGGAGCGCCTTCATGTCATATGAAGACCTATATGGGAGAAGCCAGTTGTGTATTAAAATTATTGACTTCCAGAGTCCAAAACTTTCCACCACCACCAAATCTAGCAGAGTCTGATATTTTTCACTCCTAAATCTAGAATTCAGAGTTGTCCTAGCTGGCACTGCTTTGGCAATAACAGAGATCACTTCTGAACTTTCTATAGCCTACACAAAATTTTCAGTCCCATCTATTATTATTTTTTAAACAGAGTATTTTCAAGGAATGTCAACTGTCACTAGCATTAATTTTGATGGCTTCGGATAACCATGTAATTCAGAAAAATATCTCCTATGACCATTGATATGCTCTGTACAGAAGCTCTTCATTGGAATCTGGTGCTTTACTCCCTCAGGACTGCTTGCATGGCATTACTGCTTTAACTTCCAAAAACATGGTTTTATCTGAAAGACACACTTTAACTCTTTTATACTGAAAGAAAATGAACATCTTTAAAACCAATCTTTGTGTTGAATGGTTTCATGGAATAAATTATTTTGAAGACGAGACTAGTAACAGTAGTATTCAGCTAGGAAAATGTAAAAGAAATGTGAGGACAGAAAAAAACCACAGCAGTTTAAAGAATCCAGAAATAAGTTAAATATTTAAATCTAAAATTCTTACTGTATAAATAAGACATTACATAATTAAACAACAAAAAAAATTGTTTACTTTTTGTCATTGTGCTCTCTGTAAAAATCTTGCTTTTTTAAAGTACTGATGCACAAACCTGTGAATGTGTGTGACAATGAACTACAATCACCTGGTAAAATCTTTACAATTGCAAGGTCAAATCTCATTCACAATAATCAGATGAAGGCAGAGGTACTCCAGAGAAGAAGGTGGACTAGATTTGGTCTCCCAAAAGCTTTACAAACTTAAAAAAGCAAAGCTTGAAAAATAAATCAGAAAAAAGGACATAAAATAAATAAAGAATCCTACTGAGGAGGGAGGATACATTTTTATGTCAAGAGAAAAGTAATGCTGTCAATATGGATTTGATAAAAATCCACCTTTCACTGAGGTAGAAATAAAATGTCTTGTATTATTTAAGAGGTAGCAAAATATGGTCAATTACGAAGTTTTAGCATTTGTAAGAATGTATTTTTGTTATAAAATTTGAAAGCAAAAGTAAATTAAACATTTCATCCCCATCATATTTTTTAACTATCACCTAAAAAGTCCAGGTCCTAAGATTTATGGTTTTTCCTTATATATTTCCTTAAGAAGTACAGTTCTGGGAAGACTAGAGGTTAGCATATATATATGAAGAATTTAGATTTGAGAAAAAAAATTACACTTGGCATGATGAATGGATTCAGAGAATTCATATTTAATATTAAACTTAAAAGAAATGCAAGTCCAAAAGGCTGAAATGCCTGCAGACATCAGTAGTACTGACAGTGACACCCCTTAGTGAGCAAAGGAGAAGAAGTAATTTGTGAACCTATGCAGAAAGGCAAAGCAAATAATTTATTTAACTTATGTGTTATTTTATTATATTTTCTCCTTTCTTGCCAATACTAAGTAAATAGATACAAAAAAGAACAGAATCATCCACAGATAACCTACTAATATGTAGAATTTTGTTCAGCTCAATCAGCTCAATCTTGGATGCAGTTATTAATGTGGATTTAAAGAATTTTTTGAGCATCTGTAAAATCTTTTTCTGCTACTATGACATTTATGACAGATGGGTCTTATTTCCTCTTCGTGGTAAATACATTTGTCCTTTACCATAATGTAATGCAAACACTTCCTCAACAACAGTAGCAACAAAAAAATATATAGATTTACAAAAATAGTCTCTCAAAAGAGTACCTGCAGAAGAATTTATATAAAGGAAATATTCCTAGCTAAAAGGACGTGATGACACAACAATACTTTAACTTGCCTTGTCTGTCAGTGCAAAAAGAAACCCATGAATTAAAATAGGTACTGCAAAACAAGAAAGGATTCCATTTTAGCGTAGGATTGAAATATTCTTTATTTCATAATCTGCCTGTGAGAAAATCATACATTTTATGTCACAACCCCGTATAAATTATATTCAGAGCTTCAGTATAAACTGGTTATTTTTTAAATTTTTTTTTTACTCTTCATGGCAATTTCTCCTAGAACATACCTAGAAGACCGACGAAATAGCATAAATGTTACCTGTAACATATCTTTGTTGTCTGTAAACATTTCCAGGAGGTACCCTGAGCTCTCAATATCTAAGTGAGAATTTTAAGAATGTTGAAGAGAAATCTGAAATATCTTGTGAGCTAAGCACCAAGATAACAATTGCAAAACTGATGAGTAACAGACAACTAAACATAGCACACAGGTAAGCAGCAAGTTTCCTGAACTTCCAGGGAACAGCCCCTATCATCACTGGGCTCTAGAGTCTCTCTCTGGCACAGGTGCTTCCAGTGAAACAGGAGAAAAGGAAAACGTGCCATCTACAGAGCCGGTTGCTGTAGTGACATTTTCTGGAGAGGCAAAAGACACTGGGAAAAATCTGGGGTCAGAGATTTAAGACTGGAGTCCTGCACAAAAAAATCCATCTGCTACCAGGACCCTAGGACAGAAAAATGGGAGCCCTAGCCTGACAGTTCACACTGTAGTCTGCAAAGCTTTCAGCTCACAGGATTTCATCCTGAGACTGATTTGGTTACTCCTTGTACAGTTCAGGCATATATTGGACAGCCTGGCTTTTGGTACCTGAAACAATCAATTTTAAGCACATCTACGAATACTCTAGCAGACATATGGGTATCAGAGTAATTTTGCTAGTGGAAAGATGGGGTCACAGAAAATTCAGTTAAGTTCAGAAAAGGTAGCTGGAAGAGGAAAATTTTTTTTCCCTTTGTTATTTACTCTGTTATTCAGAATGTAAGCCATGAAAGTGGAAGTTATATGCCGGTCTTGTGGAATTGAGTACTGACTCTGAGTGTATCTCAGCTAGGTGGAGCTGACACAGGAAAAGTATCCACTCATTCCTTGACCATCTAACAGAGAGGTCTCGGCTGAGTCACTCTGGATGGCCATGTATTTGTAGACTAACCCTAGCAAGAGAAGCCAAACTAAAGGAGCAGATTCAAGTGGTTGAATTTATCCAAAGCTCATCACAGGTGCAGAGATTATACCATCACTTGAAAAGTAAAATATGTGATTCTGCTATGTATCTTTATCATGCCATAAAAGAGTATAAACAGTTCATCCTATGTAAGTAGTAAAATGTTTCTAGCAAAGATGCTGTGAAAAAAAATTATCCTGATAATGAAAATGAGATGGATGGAGAACTGGCTGAATGGTAGATGTCAAAGGCTAGTAATCAGTGGAACAGGGAAGAGTTGTGAACAGGGAAGCCTGTGATTGTAGGTATCAAAGTCCAGTATTGGGTCCAGTGTCAATGTCTTCAGTGAAGGGGCGGAAGCCTCCTCAGCAAGTTCACTGATGACTCTGAGCTGGGAGGAGTGGCTGATACCCAAGTGCTGTGCAGCCCTTCAGAAGGTCCTCAACAGGCAGGAGAGATGGGCAGAGAGGAACCTTCTGACTTTCAGCAAGGGCAAATGCAGGATCCTGTACCTGGGGAGGAGCCATTCCATGCACCAGGGAGGGCTGCGGGCTGACCTACTGGAGAGCTGCTCTGTGGAGAAGGACCTGGGGATCCTGGTGGACAAGATGTCCATGAGCCAGCAATGTGTCTGTGTGACCAAGAAGGCCAATGGTGTCCTCACCACCTGGGGTGCATCAGGAAGAGCACTGCCAGCAGCTCAAGGGAGATGATCCTGCCCCTCTGCTCAGCCCTGCTGAGGCTCATCTGGAGTGCTGTGTCCAGCTCTGGGCTCCTCAGCACAACAGGACATGCAGCTCCTGGAATGGATCCAGGGGAGGGGTACAATGATTAAGGGACCAGAGCATCTCTCTTATGAGGAAAGGCTGAGGGAGTTTGGCCTGTTCAGCCTCAAGAAGAGAGGACTGAGAGGGGATCTCATCAATGTAAGTACCTGAAGGCAGGATGCCAAGAGGATGGAGCCAGGCTCTTCTTGGTGGTGCTGAGCAGTAGGACAAGGGGCAGTGGGCAGAAAGTGATGCACAGGAAGTTCCACCTGAATAGGAAAAACTTCTTTACTGCATGAGTGACCAGGCACTGGAATAGATTGCCCAGACGCTGTGGAGTCTCCCTCAGTGGAGGAAGACTATTTAAGAACTGTCTTGGACACAATCCTGTGCTGGGTGCTCTGGGATGACCCAGCTTGAGCAGGGAGATTGGCCAGATGACCTACAGTGGTCCCTTCCAACCTGAACTGTTCATGTGATCCTGTGATCCTGTGATTCTGTGATGATGCTGAGTTTTATATTCACTCTTTGCTGGAATTTGTTTTCCTGATTTCTTGCTGCAAGATTTCCATACTATTTTAGTTTTCTTGTGATTTACAAAAGACAAAACAAACTTACTTCACACTGCATAGAGGCAGTTATAGCCCAGGTTACTTGGGTTTCTTCTGGTGCAGAAATTGGAGGGAGTATTGTATCATGAGGTAAACTTATTTGTTGTAGTCAACTGAAAAACAAAGTGGGAATTGGATATACCATTGTTGTGCATGGCACCTGACTGTTCTGCCTTAGATTGAGTTGAGTTGAGAAACATGCATCTCCATATTTGTTTTGTATTAAAGAATGGAAATGTGAAGTCTGAAGTATTGAAGTCTTGAACTTGTTCATTCATGATGTGGAAAATGAAGGGATATGTGCCTTCATATACCTCCTGAAAGAGATGTCTTAGCTTTTTAAAACAGTGTTGTAGTTACCTCCATGGACAGTTTGTGTGAGGCAGGACAATCCCTCTGTCCTATTCTGTCACAGCTTATAAAGGCTGCCAATTTTTCTGTAATCATATCTCTGCAACCTCTCATTCCTGTAGTGTTTCAGCCATTACAGGTTCACCATGATATGAATTCTTTGCAGAGCCATTTGCTACCTCTACTGAAGGAGCTACAGTTTACAGTTTATCTGAACATCTTTGTTGTGGAAAAATGTTTCCCAAATTATCCTCCATAAGACTTCTCTATCTGAATATTACTAGACATCTATGCATTTATCCAGGAAAATGAAAATCAGTACTTAATCTATACTTAGTTATTATAAACAAGACATGTAAGACAGAGGGCATTGGTTTTTTGACCAAATAGAAGATTCTGAAATGAAAAATTCCTTTGATGAGTTTAGAGTTTGTCTTTTCTGTATACTTATAAGTAGTGTTTAAATCTAGCTTTTTGAACAAGCATCACATTTTGTCATATATGTAGTGAGAGAATAGATGGACTATTTTGATCTGAAAAGTACCTATATGTCAGATTATATGATTCAGCAATGTTGATTTAAAAGCAGAAATCAAAAGACTGCTTCCCAAGCAGTTACAGTACCAGTCATTATCTCTAAAAAACACATTAATGTTGGACAGGGTTTTTTTCCCCTGAATTTTCCCATGCACTATTTCATATGGCCTATTAATTTCTTTTTATTTCTTTTAGATAGCCACAGAACAGCAAATATGTACCACTGGCATCAGTTGAAATATCATATCAGCAGACTTCTGGCACTTCCACAAATTCCCAATTGATCTGAGTCTATTAGCAGCCTTAATTCTTTCAACTTTTATGGGATCAAGTAGGAAGGATTTATTCTTTCCTAAGGCAATTACTCACACCGACGGTGGGAATTATCTTATGTTATTCTGACCTCTACTGGAGAGAAGACCAAAGGCACATGTAATTTTATTTTTTATTCTTTTTATGAGGCATGTGGAAGAGAAAGAGAAAAAAGCATTTCTGCATCACTATAAGCTTTAAAATAATTTCTTATTATGCATACAGGTTATAGATTAATAGATATGTGATTTCCCATATCAGTGTGAAACTAATGGTTAGGTACTCACACACTTGTTAGTAGCTCCTAGTTCAATTTGGAGCAGCTTTACAGTGGAGAGCCTCACAACACATAAAAAGTCTAAGCTACCTCAAAATGGTCTCATGTAGTTCAGGACATGCTGTAGTCAGTAAATTTCACAGTATAAAATGTTTGAAATAAAGAAGTGGCTAGGCAGATGACTTTTTTAAAATAAGTTGCATTCAACTTAAATTCAGCAATTAATAAAGTGAGGACTCCAGGCATTCTTCTGCAGTCAATGAATGTAAATGCTGAATTATGATCTCTTCATCTCTATTTTTAAGTCATAGAGTGAATAGGGTAGAAGCTAAACTAAAAGTGATGTCCACAGTTAGCAAGAATGAAAGGCAGAGAGCAAGATTTCAGGAAAGAAAGAAAGAAAAGGAAGAGTTGAGGGACAATGTCATCAAGTTCATATACTGACAAGAAAAATGTGACATTATTTGTCTTTCTTCAATTAAAGCTGGGGTACTACTGAAACAAGCTATTTCCTAGTTCCAGCACTCTGGAATATAAAAATACGGAAAGCATTTTACCAACCAAATTTAGATGGGGTGAGAGAGAGAGGCACCTTCAAATAAAGAGATAAGGTAAAGGTGGAATTGAAAGAGTTAATAAGTGCCTTTTAGAAAGCATTAGAGTCCTGTCAGGGATACCATATAATCTTTAAAAGTAAACATAGCCAGCCTGAGTTCACTCAGGTAAAGGTCTAAAAAACCATGCATACAACTACTGACATTCTAGTGGTATTCTGCAAAATTGCGTATGGAACTGAGTATAGAATAATGAGATAAACCCATATATTAAGTAAGCAAATATCATTTTAGCCTCTGACTTTAGCCTCTGACTAAAAGGCAAAAGAAGAGTATTGGGACTTCTCTCATCTGTACATCAGAACAGGAATGAAATGATGGAGTCCATGTGTAAAAGAAGTCCTACAGTCAGAAAAAGACTGCCTGGCTGGTCTGTGCTTTCAACAGCATTGGTTAAACACAGAACTTCTCCTGCCTCAACCATGGCATGACCATCCCAGCTCAGTGCCTCTAGTGTAATATGCATGCCTAACACACAGAGATTGCCTGTTTCTCAGAAAGAGCATAGATATGTTTCATGATCTGAGAGGATATGCAGATGTGCTGTGCCTTTTCTGTTCCAGATATGGGGCATGAAGGAGCAGCAGCTGCAGGTCTGAAAAAGGGTGACAAGCCTCCCAAGGAAACAGATAGGAAAAAAACAGATCCTGCTTTTGCTATGTCGGATTGGCTCATGGGACATACCTGGACTGGCTTGTCACCAGGGAAGTGGA
>WBNO01023188.1:0-39635 GCA_013400575.1 Peucedramus taeniatus
TATCAATAAATAATATGAAAGAGGGATCTTAGAGAATCCTGATTATTTTTCACTTCCATGTATATTCCAGTAAGGGATGCATTTTTATTATAGTTGCAGAAAGCTTAACAGCCCCATGGAAGTGAGCAGACACAGGGTACTATGGTCTTTTCTAGAAATTTTAATTTTTCTATCCACCATAAGTCATGTTATTTACTGCACTCAAAAAGACCTTCCTTAAATAAAAAAAAAAACAGAGAAATGTCTTAAGTATAATATAATACCCATCCATCTGTCTTCAGATATGTGTTATTCCTGGAATACCTTTGCTTTTCCACTCAAATAGAAGCAAAGCTAAGCTGTGTCAATAAATTAGTATAAAGTCAAGGGCAGACCTAATAATGCCAGTCATTCTCTTGCAATGGTACTAGTCACATCTGACATGTCCTTTGGACCTTCTTGGGAACCTCCTGTCACTGAGGACCCTTGCCTTGGAGACAGTGCATACTGACTTTGAGATCAGTTGATGACCAACTCTCTTGGGGGAGAGTAGATTAATTCTAAAAGGAGAACGAGTTAGACAATAGATGTAGTTGAGGCAGCTTTGCAGCCAAGATGCTGATCCCAGCGAGCATCAGGGCTTCCAAGTGAAACTGAGTTAATGATCCATTCAGGAATTTTAATCATGTGAAAGTATGATAGAACTAAGTCATCAGCCTAATATGTAAGAGTTCTACGAAACACAAAATGTGGGAAAGTCTGTAACCTCGGTTATGGACAAATAAGAATCAGGTTGTGTCTACAATACCATAAAACAATTCAAAAACTGAGCTGATGAACTTCACAGAAGATTATACTAGTGGCTCTGCATCTAATGATTGTCGTAGCAAATGGCATTGATTTATTTCTCGCTTTAATCTGCTGCAGAATACAAGAATGTAATGCTTGCCACACTTGAGGACTGTTTATTCTGGGATTGTTGACTAGCTTTTTCTTTCTTAATGAAGGAGGGATTGCTGTGCCCTAGTTCAGACTGACATCTTAATGTTAACTTAACATCTAGGAGTTTCCTGTAGCCAGCATTTGTGATTGCACTAGCTTTAGGAGCCAGGATGTATTTGCATTAGATTCACTGAACTTTTTCAGCATCTCATCAAGACTGTTCCAGGTAGTCTTTCAAAATAGTACTTCAAGCATGCAGTTGTTTTTATAAATAAGCTGTATGATTTTTAACAATATAGGTTATGATCTGTATGGGAGCTGTAACTTTTAACTCTCAAATTGAACTGTCTCAAACTGTGAGTATACAGCTGATGGAGTGAGAGGCATCTTTAAAAGGCAGTTCTTCCTGTCTCTTTTAGACATCATGCTAGTACTAATCATGTCATACATTGGATGTATATAACAAAAACTCCCCAGGAACATGTTGGAGTCGCCATCCCTGGAAGTGTTTGAGAACTGACTGCATGTGACACTTTGTGCTGTAGTTTAGTTGATATGCTGGTGTTTGGTGAAAGGTTGGACTCAGTGATCTTGGATGTCTTTTCCAGCTTTAATGAGTCTATGATTCTACTAGAGGAGAACCCCCTACACAGTGTGACTCAGACAGTACCTGTTTGATACATTTTCATTTATGCTGGAACAACCACTTCCACTTTACTTCATAAGCCAGCACTCCAGTAATACTTGGTGGGGATGGGAGGAAGAATTTTAAAGTGAGCATGGGTTATATGTTCATGGAAGTACATAGAAGAATCTTATTTTCACAATCTCAAAATTGGCATAGTAGTCAAGTGGAACATGCTCTTCCCAGAGTCTTGGACATAATGTGTACTCATCCAATAGGATTGATTCTTCCCGTCTTGTAATAGTTCTGTTAGCAAAGCTGGAATATATTAAAAAATTAGCTTAATAAATGTTAGCTTAGTACTTATGAAGAAAACAACCTGCAATGCTCTGATAATTAATTGCCATGGAATTAATAGTATGGAAAATTATATTTTGTAAATTCTTCTTTTAGTGAAAGCCATTGATAAATCTAGATTTTCTGCTTTTTTTTCAAGATTGCTGCTGACTAGTTTTATTCTTATAGTCATATATAATTATTTGAATTCATTGGTTGAGAATTGATTCAGACAGTACATGATTTTTTTTTGAAAGCCAACAAATCAAATAAGTCTGTTGCTTTGTTGATATCACCTACCTTGCCTATATATCATCTCTTACAAAAACAGATGATCCAGTCTAACACTTGTTTTCAGACTAAAATGTGTGATAACTGGTATAGAAACATATTGTGTTCAGTTGCCTGCATTATCTACAAATATTGTATTGGCCCATTGTCATACATTTCACAAGCCAATGTCCGGAATTTGCAAGGTACTTTTGAATTTTGGGTCTCAATTTAGCTTTTCCTATTTAACCTAGTGGAAGAGAAAATAATCTTGAGTAAAAGGGAGCAAGAGAACCTCACACAGTAGTGTTTTGTCCTTAGACTTTGGAGGAATGGCTTTCAAAGAGCTTACAGGGCCCATTTTTATAACTGTACTTTCAGTGATCATCAGGGATAAAGTGTATGTTTTTTGACTCCTGCTTTGTGTTCTGTGTTAGCTGTTACGAGACATAGCTGCCATGGGCCTTTGGGAGTCTACCAGTTAAAAAAAGCAGCTAAGTAGGATTGCTGTGATACAGCACTGTACATATTAGTTTAAAAACTCAACTCTTTAATGAACTCTGCTTTTGTTTAAGGAGAATAATGTTAATTAAAAAGTTCTTAAATTTGAGTTGTAGGTAAGTTATGCTACCTTAAAATTATGTAACACTGGTTATATTTCTGTCAGGTAGAGTAGGAGCTGATAGGCCTTTCTTCTTTTAATCTTTCAGGGATATAAAATCTTTCACCTTCCTTTTAGAATAAATTTAGTGGACACATGAATTAAACTTCACACGTGCATTATATAGTGTGGTTAGTGCTAATTGCACTTGATATGGGTAGAAGCATGAAAACCAAAAAGGGTTGATTTAGGGAACAGAATGACTTCCTGCACCTGATTTTGCTACCAGTCTCACTTCTGATAGTTTGCTACCTCCCCACACTCTTCTGTTAGCACACTGAGAAATGAGTAGATGACTCCTGTCATCTGTTTTTTATCAGCTTCTCTTTATTTGGTCTACCTTGCTAAGGGATTCAGTCCTCTGATTGTTTCCTTTTTAAAGGCAAACTAACTAGCAACTTCCTCCTTGTCCTACAAAATTATCTAGTTGCATGGCAATTTTTACAGTTTTATTCATATTTTGAACATGAGGAGATTAATTCTGATGCTTTATTTGATCTTGTACTGTTTGTGTATTGAAATGTTAAACTTGTGTTCTTTCCTTCACAAAACAGACACAATTGAAAAGGAGATAAGAAAAATCTTCAATATTCCAGGTGAAAAAGAGACCAGATTGTGGAACAAATACATGAGTAACACTTTTGAACCTTTGAATAAGCCAGACAGTACTATACAGGATGCTGGTTTATACCAGGGACAGGTACAGTGAAATATTATTTCTTTTCTTGAATGCATGTATCTTTCTGCTCATGAAAATGAAGCTGTACTCAATGATTTTTGATTTTTTTAAATGAAAATCACTTTCTAATAGGTTATGTTAGGAATAAAGGATTTCGCGAACAAATTTATTGAAATTAAAGTAGTCTTTTTGTGTATTTTCAGGATTAAAGACTAAAAAGAGAGATTAAAGGGAGGATTTCACTCTCCTGATGAATTAAAATTTTAAATATACGTCTGAATTTAAAATTTTATGTTTACCAAATTTTATGAAATTCCTGACATGAATATGGTAAAGTAAAAGTAAATAATTTTTCCTAGGATTTTGGATATGTTCCTGTAATGAAACATAAAATTTGAAGAACTTTTTAGGTATTCTAAAAGAATAACGTCTTCTACTCAGATTCCACTGTGTAGATTTCACAAACAAAGTAACAAAAAAATGAAAATACTTTCATAAGAACAACAAAGACAGAAGTTTGTGAACCTGCTTTAACATGAGACAATGTCATCACTTCAAAATCATCACTTTACAGAGGAATTCCTCACAAGATAACTTCACCTTTCCAGATGAATATAAAGAAAAAACATTGAATGTTTAACTACAAAATATTGTAAACAGATTGAGAAATTGCATTGATAGAGTAACTTTCCAGGTTATTACACTGATTCTTTAGTCTTCAAGTGGAGTTGAATGTTTTTTCAACAGCTGTAGTTCACGCAGTCGTGCTACAAATGCGGATGGATGAAATTTGATGGCAGTAACTTTAAGCAAGATTATATTAAAGTATTTCCTTTTGCTCTGAAATATTTGACTATAGCCTACTTACAGCAGTATTTATACTGTGTTTCAGTTTTTTAATGGCATGGAAGGTAGGTAATCATTGCACCAAAATTGCTGCTTGAACTATTGTGTCCTTTAGCTTCATGCTGCATGCACTTAAACCCTCACACAGGTAATTTTAACAATTCAGAAGTCCTACTGGAAGAGCCCACATCTCCCATAAAAGATTCACATCAAAGATGTAACTTGCAAATTACCTCTATCCCAGTGAAACATTAGCTATGAAGCAAGTGTGGTCTAATAAAGCCATGACAAGATCTTTAGGTGACATCTGTACTTGGAGCAAAACAAATACTGTTTAAAACAGAGCTTAACCATGGTTTCTGAAAATGATAAATGTTGTGGTAGGCCATATGTGTTTGGTCAGTTGCACTTGCAGACACATATATGTGGTTATTTTTCTTGCTGAGTTTCCTAATCTAATAATAGTTATTCTGTCTAACCTAATAGCTATAATAGTATATGCAGTTGAGTAAAGTAATGCTTTGAATTTATCAGTTGATTTCTGAAGCAAGCCTTTAGGGATTCCATTGAACTCTTCAGTCTAAATCTACTTTCTATTTAGTAAGCTCTGAGTAAGTCAAGGAGATATGGCAGAATCAGTCTTTCAGCATCAATGACCAAGGATAGCAGACTGCTCTGTTCCTGATAGAAAGCTGGTTGTGATAGAAGGTTTGTTTTCAATCTCATGCTCAATTGTGTTCAGACTGAAAATGTGATTACACCTTCAAGTGGCTTATACACAAGGTTTTGTGCGTTAGTACTTACCTGAATTTATGTCACGGTGTAGACACATACAGGCTCAGCATGGCAGTTATTTAGTGTCCTGTAACATCAGTGTACAGTTGTGCAGAGTTAGTTGCGTTGGAAGTGGGGAGTTGGATTCAGTTTAAGTATTGGAGTCTAGTTGCTATTTCAAAGGATCCAACTATTTCAGCTGTCAATCCAGAAAAAGGCATGAGCTGTTTGTAGGTCCCGTGTCATATCTGCCAGCATAGGGGAGCTATCTCAAATACCCAAAGGAGTTTTAAATGACACCTGATGCCTGTGTTGGGACTGAGTGTTCTGTACTCCTTTCCGTACCAATAAGAAATTGAATGAAATTAATTCCATTAGCCAACTGTCCTGTTGAAAAAATAATATTAGATAAGTACTTTGGTAAAATATAGAGGAGTTACAGTACAGAATTGGTTTTAAAACTATTGAGGCAGAAAATAGTTTTGTTTGGGTATTTGGGGTTTTTTTTCTTATCCACCTGTGTGAGGCAAATTCCTTCAGGAGTTATCTCTTCCTTAACAGGGCTATTGTACAGCCCTGTGATTTCTGTAGATTCGCAGATGCTGCTTAAACATTGCGGGTCATCTTCTGACCTCTTAGAGAGATAAGTGGCTTGCCATCCAGGGATTGTAGAGGAATAGAAATATTAAGTGACTTGCCGAAATTAAGAAGATGGGTGAAAAAAGTAGAGACGAAGGTGCCCTGTAATGGATGGAATAAGGAGTGTAATGGAATATTCTTGAATCTCAGTGAACAGTAGCTTAAATATCAGTCTTTTACCAATCATATGTCAGCAAATCCGTTAAAAAGATGGAACAGAAAGCAGTCTACTGATGCTTTAATTTCAGTTCTCTTATTACACTTTTCATGGTAGGTCCTGGTGATAGAGCAGAAAAATGAGGATGGAACGTGGCCAAGAGGTCCTTCAACTCCTAAGTAAGTTATGAATTCCAGTCACTTGATTAGTTTGCATATTCCTTTGCTTTATGAAAAAAAGTTTTTAAAAGTGGCATTTTATTTTGAAAATCAGCCTTCAGATATTTAATTGAAAGTACATATGAATATATTTGCTGTAAGTGCCATGCATTGTAGAACATAGCGTAATAATGGTGAATTCCTGCATATACATTGCTTAACTTTGTTGATTTCAACCAATTATATATATTATCCTGCTTAAAAATGGAAAAAAAATTCCATAGTAGAAAACTGTAAAACTCAGTATATTTTATTTAGATTTCTGTTTGAAAGCACAATCTGTTAGGTCAACACAGGTTTTATCAGTATTTTTCTTACATGAAAATATTTTCATGGACAGCTTGTTCCTTTTGTCTCCAGAGCATAATATTTACCCACAAAGTTGATTTGAATTGCAGCCTACATTACCATCATGTGGCTTTTATTCTTTGTTGGTCTGTCACCAATTAATGCAGAACGATGATGGTTTTGTTTTCTATTTTTCCTATTGTTGTTATCAACAGCACTTTGATAATGGCAAGTGAATAGAAAGACTTGTTCGTTTTTCTTCATTTAACTATTTTTAATGTTATTTCCAGTGTCTGAATAATTTTCTCTTGATTTTGAAGAACAGTTGGAACTGTTTAATTAATATAATGTCAGCCTTACAAATAGTTAACTGTGGTTTTTGCCTTTGTTGGCTGGTTCTTGTTCCTATCTTGCATAAAAAAGTTTTAAGTTCTCTTTATTCCTTTTGAGATTATGTATACGTGTAGTTAAATGTCACTGTTCTAAAGCATTTTTATAGTATCATTGCTTATCATTTGAAGGACAGTGTTTCTTTATCTTCGGTGTTTTATCTCAAGCAGTTATATTTGGAACACTGTTTTCTATTAAGTTATTTAATGAAGTCTGAGCTCAATTTAAGATTAGTATGAACAGTATAATCTTGCTTATCAAGATATTGTAACACAAGGCTTTAAAGAATGTGGAGCGATAGAAAGAATGGGATGCTACTTGAAGTTTAATATCTGACCTCAAAAGGCATCTAGTAGAAATTTAAATTCTCAGTCAAATTTTAGATGCATCTTTGAAAGGTTAGAAGAACTTACATAACTCACTGTCATGGATTACTTTGGAAGTTTTGGTTGGAAGATATTCTGGTAATGATGTCTGCTTTTCTTCTGCCAAACTTCTTTTCCATTTTATGGAAAGCACTCAGGAGCAGTATATAAATTAAAGAGTATCTCCTGAAAAATGTTTGATCTGGGGACAAGTGAAATGCTAGTTCAGAATGCTGGTGTCAGAAGAGGCTGTAAGTAAACCAGCAAATGAGGATAAATAGTATTATTGTGAGGTTGGGTATGGTTTTGAGATCTGGCAGCTATCAGAAAGTTGGGAATTTGATATTCAAATACATTGTAACAATGAAAAGTTTGCAAAATTTAGTGAATTCAAATAGCAGATATCAACAGGCCAGGACAGGTAATAGGACAGTTTTTTTCATCTGTTTAAAACTTCATGAACAACTTAATAAATGTTTAAAGGGATAGAAATATTAAGCTCGTTTGGAGTTCCCTGTGTGAAGTCCGTTAGGACTATTAGTTAGTCAACACAAATAGCTTATATCCACATACCATCCTACAGCCCTATCATTGGTCACACACTGGCTCAGTGCTGAAATTACCTCTTTGTAGTGCTTCTTTTTGAAGAGTATAAATTGTAAAAAATTCTGATGTCAAGGTATAAAAGGCCATATTTAAAAATGTCAAAATATAGGATATTGGAAAGCATGAAAGATGATAAAGCTTGAAAAGGCAGGATCATTTCAGAACATGAGCTAAGCTTTTCTACAAATTCACGGAACAGTTGATGTTGGAAGGCATCTCTGCAGATTCTCTGGTCCAACTCACTTGCTCAAAAACAGGTCACTTAGAGCAGGTTGCTTGGGACTGTGTCCAGATTAGGTTCTAAGCATGTCCAAGGATGGAGGCTCTACAGCCTTCCTGGAAATCCTCTTCCCCTGTTTGATAACTCCTATTTTGAAACAAAGCCCTTATATTTACACAGAATTGCCAGTGCTTCAGTTTTATACCTATTGCCTCTTCTCCTTTCAGTGGACATGACTGAGAAGGGTCTTCCTCCATCTTCTTCATTCCTTCCCACTGCTTATTTATACATGTTGATAAAATTGCTTTGGAACCTTCTCTTATCCATTCTGAATGGTCCTAGCTTTCAGCTTTCCATATAGGTCAGATGCTGCAATCCTTGATCACCTTTGGGATGTCTCACTGGACTTGGTCCAGGATATGTCTGTCTCTCTGGTACTGGGGAGCCCAGCACTCCAGGTGTCTGTAGCCAGTTCTGAGTGGAGGAGAAGGATCACCTCCCTTGACCTGCTAACAGTGCTTTTCCCAGTGTAGCACACTGGGCCAAGGTGGTTGGCCCAAGGACACACTGCTGGCTTGTGTCCAGCTTTTTGTCCAGGAGGACCCCAGGTGTTTCCCTGCCAAGCTGCTTTCTATTTGTCACCTGCCCACACACCCACTTCTTCCCAGTGTATTGGTTACTGGCATTGTTCCTCCCCAAGTGCAGGCCTTTGCATTTCCCTTCACTGGACTTCAGGAGGTTCCTGTTTGCTCATTTTTCTAGCCTTTTGAGGTCTGTGAGAATGACAGCAGAATCTATATTGTGGCGATTGAAAATGAGAAACAGTAAGGTGGAAAGAAGCGTAACAGCAATTTTTATATTGCTTCTTTTGGCAATTTTTCTGTATTCCTACTGCACATGATGAATGTTGTCAGTTTTTCATAAGAGGTATGTTAAATGTGTGAGCATCTTTTCTTCTGCAAGAAAAAGAACATACTTACTTTGAAAGTGGCCAGGTTGGGACCTCAGTTCAGTATAGGAAGGAACACTTGAAAATGATAATTCTGTTTTTCTTGAGAGTATGATGAATTCGTACAAGAAAAAAAGATTGATTATCATCATAATTGTCTCCTCTTCTAAAATTACAAAAGAGTGATTTTAAGTTTGAGATCCTTTTCATGTAGGAGCAGAGACCATGCTGTGCAGCTTAATTTCTGCACTGTGTTCAAGCATGTCAGTGTTTGCATTTGTTTTATGTGTACTGTTCTTCTGACTTTACTTAATTTCAGAAGTAATTGCAGCATCCACTGTAAAACCCCTGCGTGATTTAATGATATCTGCTATCGTGTCATATTTTAATGATGCTTAAAATGTTTGTGAATCTTGGGGTTTTTTTGTCTGAAAGTATCTGAATGTGGTATACATTCTTAAAATGTTCGCAGGGTCAGTCAGGTTTAGGAATAGCTGGATTTTTTGCTTTCTGAGAGTGTGTTTTTTGCTCTGGGAGGTTGACTTCGGTGAAACTTTCTCTTTATTCTAGAATGTCTTAAATGTCACCTGCTCCCAAAAGAGGTATTACTTAGCAGTAATGATCATTTTTAGAGAAAATTTTGTTACACTAATATGTCTGTGAGTAGCTGTCTCCTAAACAAACTTACACAAACGTACAGATCCCAGTTGTTCTTGTAGCTGGGTTGCTGCTGATCCCGGTATTTAATGAAGATTTGAGATCTCTGTGAAGACCTTTTTTTTTAAATCTTTGTCCTTATATGGGAAATTATTCCGCATGCAGAAAAAACAGCTAATCATGTTTGAATAGTTTATTTTTGTCAAGATGGTGTTTTAAACTAAAAAATAAATATAAAAAAGAGAAATATAAAATCAATATATATATTTAAAGAAATATATATTTTAAAAATATAAGATATATAAAACATAAAATAAAAATAAATATAAATTTTAAAAATCTGAAATTGTAGTTCAAGTTACTTGAAGAACTGTACTACAAAATTAAGTTACTTATGTTCAGGAGAAACTGCACATCACTTAAAACCTTTCAGCCAATCTGTCATTTTAAAACTTTAGACAAAGAGAAGCAAGGAACTCAAGTTTTGATATTCCATGAGTTACCGACTGAATAGCCAGGACAGGGTTTCTGTTAGTTTTCTGTTAAGAAGTTGTTACCTGTTTATATGCAAATATAAAAGCAAGTTAGGGAAGCATACAAAAAAGCTATAAACTAGTAGGTTATTTCCTTCTAATTTTAAAAAAGTGTTGTAGCTGGGTTTTTCTAGAAAACTTAAAAAGAAATTTTAATTCTACTGATCCATCCTCTTCTTTAAAAATGTTTTCTATATGGTGAAAAAACTAAGACTTTTTAATTACCTGTCAATCTGTATCTCTGTATGTGTATTAAAAGTAATGGATTTCATTCTGATACTTCTTTTATTTAGATATCACTGTGGAATAAGTCATCCTAATCTAATAGCTGGCTACTTAGCATAATTTACTGATGGCCTGCTGTTAACTTTAAAACAATTCTCATGTGTGAAAGGGAATATATTGTTGGTAGTTGGGGCATTTTTTGACCTAGAGAAAGGTGAGACTGCACACATTCAGAGCTTAGTTCCTTTTCTCCTTGTAATAATGAAAGTTTTTTGACAATTTTTTGCAGATTTTTTTTTTCTGGTTCAAACTGTATGCCTTTTTATCTTGGAAAAGCATTAAAGGCCCTTTTTTTATTCTTTTCTTTTACTGGGTTGGACCACATAGTGTTTGTTAAGAGGAGGGAACAGAAGGATAAAAGATGTTTAGAAGTCCTTTTTAAAATAATGTAATGCCCATTTATCCAAGGTTTTTAGGAAAATATATCCATGAATATATCCATGAATCTTCAAAGTAAAAAGTGTGTTTGGTGTTCTTCCCTGAGCAGTTGTTATGCAGACAGATGTGCCTTTCTACTGGCTTTTCTGTAAGAAAGACTTGTGGTGTACAGAGCTAACTGGGGACTTACTGTGATGTCTTAAATTGTATAAGCAAGAGCTGTCAGCTTGTTTGTCAGCCAAGAGCTGGATTTTGCTGCTTGCCATTTGCTGATAAATAATAATTGAGATAACCATGTGTCTGAGCTCCTGTGAGTAAACACCAAACACTGGTGATGTTCAACAAATAGTTTCAAGTTAGTTTAACAAACTTGTTCATTAATACGAATTAATGGAGGGTTGAAAAACTCTTTATCGAATGCATGTTCTCAACATGAATTTTTTTGATTGATGAATGTTAAAATATCAACCTTTTCTACTGCAAATTCCCCAAAGAAGTGTGATTAGCTGAATTAGTTAAGATTTGTAAGAAGAGAATAGTCTAACTAAAGCTTGCTATAAAATTGTATGCTAGCCCAATCATAGCTACAGCTTTAAGGAAGAGAGTCCTTGATAATGGAAGGACCTCTTGAGATAGTATCACCTAGTTCCCCTACTCAAAGCATGGGAACCTGTAGCAGATTGTCTAGGACCATATCCAGGCATATTCCCTGTTCAGATGGAATTTTATTTATTTTGCTTTATACCCATAGACTTTTGTCCTTTCATTGGGCACCACTGAGAAGGTTCTTGCTCCATCTTATTCGTTCCCTCCCACTGGGTATTTATAGAAGTGGTGAGATTGTTCTGGAGCCTTCTCTTCTTCAGGCTGAATGGTCTCAGCTCTCTCAGCTTCTTCACATAGGTCAAATGCTGCACCTTTGTGGTGTCTCACAAGTTTTGCTCCAGAATATCCCTGTCTTTCTGGAACTAGGGAGCCTAGAAGTGAACCCAGCACTCCAGGTGTCTGTAGCCAGTTCTGAGTGGAGGAGAAGGATCACCTCCCTTGACCTGCTAACAGTGCTTTTCCCAGTGTAACACACTGGGCCAAGGTGGTTGGCCCAAGGACACACTGCTGGCTTGTGTCCAGCTTTTTGTCCAGGAGGACCCCAGGTGTTTCCCTGCCAAGCTGCTTTCTATTTGTCACCTGCCCCTCCAGCGGTAGGATTGAATGGTTTTCAGTCCATCTCACCATACACTTACATAACCCATGTTTCATCTGCTTGTCTATGAGGGTGTTGCAGGAGACACTGTCAAAGGACTTAAGGAAGTTGAGATAAACCACACCCATTGCTTCCCCCTCATCTGCCAAGATAGCCTTCTATGAAGAGATTACTGTCAGACTGGTTAAGCAAGATATCTACTACTGCTTTCACTCAGATACTTTCTCTTCACATCTGACTTGGGTCAGAAGCTCCTTGTTTATCCATTCAGGCTTCCTGCTGCCTTTGCTTAATTTTTTACTTCTCTGGATGGACCATTATTGAGCATAATGAGAGAGAACTTAATGATCTTAGAGGTCTTTTCCAGCCTAAATCATTGTGTGAATATCATCCAGCTCTCTTGGGGGCCCTTCTTCTCTCCAGGGCTGTATCCCATGGCACTTTTCCAAGCAGATCCCTATAAAGGCTAAAGTCTGCTCTGCAGTAATCCAGGGCTGTGTTCCTGTTTTCTGTCATGCTCTCCCTCAGGATCTCAAATTTCACCATCTTAAGGTCATTTTGGCCAAGGCCCCAGCCTTCACGTTTCCAGACAGTTCTTCCTCCTTAGTTTTAAGTATCAGATACAGCTGAGAAGTTCTCCTTATTACTTCCTCAGTCACCTGCATCAGATAGTTGTCCTCACTGCATCCCAGAACCTTCCAGTATTCTTTTTGTCCCGCTTTGTTGTCCCACCAGCAGGTCCCCTGTAAAGGACTAGGTTCTGTGAATGGCTTATCCAGAAAAGTCTTATCTTCCTTCCTTTATCCTGATCCAGTCAGGCTGGGTGCCCCCAGAGGAAAAACGGCTGTTCTAGCTGCAGTTGTTTTTGCTGATGTCCATACTTCCCTCCTTGGTGTTGGTCCCTAGGGGAGTTCTCGTGCAGTTTAACCATAAGGTTAATGAACTATGTGGGCAAGTGAGTATCTAATGTGAGTTACCATTTATTTTGGCATACTACAGTAAAGTGGGTTTTATTAACCTATCTTTTGCTGTTAAGATGCTAGATTATAATAAATAATTTTCTGTGGGTTGTTTGTTTCATCATTAAAAAGTTAATTTTCAAAATTACCCATTTGTTTCTGCTGCTGTTGTTGCTACGTTGAGAATTTGGTTTACTCTTCTGCATTTGAGAAGCAAGCCATTTACTGATTTAGTAGACCTTAACTGGCTTACTCTGGTTTCATTTAGTTTTTATATACAGCAATTATACACTGAGTTTTAAAATTTAAAACTATTTTGCATTTGAATTTGGTTTAAATTATATAAAAGCTTCAAATTTGCTTTGAGAAGTTCAATTTCAGTTCAGAATTATTCAAATCAAATAGCTTCTTCTAAAATAAATACATGTATGAATGTCATAATTTAACTACTGTTCTGGATTTAAATGGGGTTAAACTGACTTCAGTTAGGTAACTTTTGTGGACAGTCCATATTTTATGTCTTTGAAGACAATATTCAAAGAGAAGGATTTAGATTGATAAAGGAAATTACAGGAAAGCTTTGTGAACATTGATCAGAATACTTGAAAAATTAACTAACATGTTCTTCATATGGTGATGCATAGAATGGTTTAGGTTGGAAGGGACCTTAAAAGCTGATCTAATTTCTTCTCCCTGCCATGGGCAGGGGCACCTTCAACTGGACTGAGTTGCTCAGAGCTCCATCCAACCTGACCTCAGACACTTACAGGGATGGGCCATCCAGTTTCTCTGTGTAGCCTGTTCCAGTGCCTTACCACCCTCACCAAGAACAATTTCTTCCTAATGTCTAATCCAAACCTACTCTCTTTCAGTTTAAAGTCATTCCCCCTTTGTCCAATGACCACGTGCCCTTGTAAAAAGTCCCTCTCCAGCTGTCATAGCCCACTTTAGGAACTGAAAGGCTGCTCTAAAGTTTCCCCAGAGCCTTCTCTTACCCAGGCTGAACAGCCCAAATTCTCTCAATCAGTTCTCATAGGAGAAGAGCTCCAGACCTCTGATCCTCTTGTTGCCCTGCCCTGGACTCACTTCAGCAAGTTCATGTCCTTATGCTGGTGGCCAGAGAGATGAACACTGCACTCTAGGGGGGTGTCACAAGAGCAAAGCAGAGGGGGAGAATCACCTCCCTCGCCCTGCTGGCTCCGCTGCTTTTGATGTAGCCCAGGATATAGTTGCTTTCTATGCTGTGAGCTCACATTGCTGGGTTATGTTGGGCTTCTCATTCACCAGCACCCCCAGTTCTTTCTCTTCAGGGCTGCTCTCGATTCATTCTTTGCACAGCCTGTACTTGCGGTTGAGATTGCCCTGACCCAAGTGCAGGACCTTGCATTTGTCATTGCTGAACTCATGAAGTTTGCCATCAGCACATCTCTCAAGTCAGATCCCTCTGGATGGCATCCATTCCCTCCAGCATGCCAACCACACAACACAGCTTGGTGTCAACAGCAAACCTGGTGAGCGTGCACTAATCCCTCTGTCCATGTTACTGCTAAGCAGCAGTGGTCCCAATATTGATGCCTGAGGAGCACCACTGGTTTCCACTTGGGACACTGAGTTGTTGACCACAACTCCTTGAGTGCAACCATCTAGCTAGTTCCTTATCCATCAAGTGGCCCATCTGTGAAATCTATGTCTCTCCAGCTTAGAGACAGTGTCCAGTGCTTTGCAGAAGTCCATACTGATGATGTCAGTCTTCCTTCATCTGCCTCTTTAACACTGTTTTAGAAGGCCACCAAATTTGTCTGACAAGATTTGCCCTTAGTTGACAGCATGTTGGCTGTCACCAATTACTTCCTCGGTCTTCCTGGTTGGATGGCCCATAGCAGACCCCCACTCTAATGTTGCCTGTCCCTGCCATCCCTTTATTCCTTACATATAAGGGATCATGGATCCCTAGGACGAGCTCCCAAGAGGTTCCCTGCGGGTGGCCTCCTCGAGGCTTTCCCAGACCGGTGCTGTCAGGGCACCCGCATAAATCGGGGCGACTCCCTCAGCCCACCTTCTGTCCGAGCCTGGATAGTGTAATGTCGATCTCACCCAGAAAGCAGGAGGACTCTCCACTTGGCTGATTCCAGGACGGTTTATTGCAGGGAAGGTAAAGGAGAAGGGTCTGGGGGGGATGCAGGAGTACAACCACGCGCTGGAGGGGGGTCAGAGGTGGGAGCCCAGGGTAAAGGAGAATACAGTATTTAACAGGGGGAAAGGAGGAGGGATCAGGATGCAGAGGTTCCAATCAGGTAGGGGCTCAAGGGAGGATTTGGAGGGAATGGACAGGGCTTGAACCAATGGAATGAACATTGAGGAGGGATTAACAGCAGAGGACCAATGGGGGAGCAAACAGGATAGTACATTCTGGAACTGGGGAGTGAACAGGGTTTACCAGACAGATATGAATTAACATAACTAAGCACAGAACCATGGGAGTTTTCCACGTTGACTCTCCCTATCTTAGACAGTTGTTGTCTCCCAAGGCAGTCTGCCTTCTTCCCCGACTCCCACAGTTCCCCTGCCTGTCCTTCCTAAAGAGTCTGTATCCTTTCATTCCAACACTCCAGAATAGTAGCCATCCCACCATTTATTTGCCAGTGATGGCAATAGGATCATACCCCTCACAGGCATATGCACATCTCCAACTCCTCTTGTGTTTTGCCCTTTCTTGTGCATTTGCATGGAGGCATTTAAGCAGGGCCCTCAACAAAGCTGAGGTGCTGGCTGCAGTGGCTGAAATTCTTTAGTGCTCTACTTCAGGTTCATTACTCCTGACCTCCGAACCCTTTCCAGGCTCTGGGCAGCAACTCTTGCTAGCTCTGGCATCAAATTGGTGTGAGTGGTGTGGATTGAGGTTCCCCTTCCCCAGCAACTTTTCTTTTGGAAAGGGTTTATTAATAGTTGAAAATATATGTGAAAATATACTTGGGAAAATTCCCAGTGTAAAAATGTTTATTTCCTTATGGAGTTTAGTTCTTGAAAGGTGTTTAAAAAGTCCTGAAGTTCTTCTCTTAATACAGCGATGTGAATTTCAAAGCTTTTCAGTGACAGCCAGAATTCTAATTCAGTTGGAGTTACATAGGGCTCACAAAACCAGGAAGTTACATGAGCTCCTTTGAGTATACTGTTTTTCCTTGTGCATCCTTAAGATTTGCTCGAGAAAAATACACTGCAGGATAGTTGTAAATACTGTATTTGTTATATTCAGAAGTCTTGTGATGAAAATAATCAGTATTCTTGTATTTTAGAGTAGTCCTAAACCATATGGATAAGTGATAATGTTTCTACTTTTGGCAAAAAAGATTTTTAAAAATCCAGTGTTGCGCATAATATCCTGAAATTTTCTAACCATATTACTGAGACAGTTTTAACCAAATGGTTCCATGTTACTGTTAAATTAATGTGAAGTATCTCAATCATTTTTGTATCTTATCTCAACATCCATTTAGTTTGAAATGAAAAATTAATAAAATTCCCACATTAGAAACTTTACATTTTAAGTTTTAGAACATCAAAATATCTATAGTCGTACTATAAGCTGAGAAAAAAATTTTTAGCACAGTGGCCAGTGCTTTCTTTTGGTTTTTCGTAGCTCTCTTTCTTCAACAAGTTATAAAAGTTTAAGTACTGTGAAACATTTCAAGTTTTAAAAGACAGATTCTGAGGGCTGCATGTCCTGGGTATTTTTAGTGCTTTACCCACTTTTAAAAAGTATTTCTTTTCCATGCTTGTTTATCTGCTTCGTTCATTTGTTATCTTTCTTTCATAGTTTTTAATATCTCAGCATTTTTTGTCTAATTTATCATTTTCATATTTTTAAGGTCCCCAGGTGCATCCAATTTTTCAACTTTACCAAAGATCTCTCCATCTCTATCAAATAATTATAACAACATGAACAACAGAAAGTAAGCAATATACCTTAAAACATTATTTAATTAAACACCCCAGTGTAATATAAACAAAGTTCAATGTTTTATAACTCCTAGCTTAAGGATTTTGTATTGCTTTGCAATATTTGGCTTGTGAATTGTTATTGGTTACTATTTCATAGTGTAGGTAATGCTGACAGCAAGAAATGAGACAACATTAGAGATGTTTGTAACTCTTACTCTTCAGCAGGGAAGACACTAAAAAGAATTTCGGCTGTTGTAAGGAAAGGTATAGACTTCATTTAGAGTTTATAATTATAAAAATACATTGTTGCTGTTATTATCCTGCCTGAATATAAATGGACAATGAGAAAGGTATTAGTACTTATCCTTATGGTGATCGGGTTCTCCCTTGTTTATTGCTCCTAAGGTATCAGAGCAGCGTATGTGACATTACACTTTGATTCCAAATCATGACAGCTGAATTGTTTGCTCTAATGTAGTCAGCAGCTTAACTTCTGTTTTTTAGTGCTAGAAGACTTGAGAGAGATCAGGCTGTGTGCTTGACTATTACAGTGAACAAAGGCTTAGTAAGAGACTTGTCAGTTTTTCCTGCTTTCTCCTTTTTATTCCAAATTAGGAGGTTTTTTAAATAAATAGTGCGATAAAACTCTAAAAGAAAAGCTTTCCTATTGCATTGACCAACTTTTTGTATAATTTTTTTGTTGTTGTTACTGTACACAGCTGTAAAAAAAGTTGGTGAATATAGAAAAACATGAAATTATTTAACAGATAATGGAGCATCTTTCAAATGCTTGAAACCAGAGAGCATTTATCTTTAATGCAAACTGGGGGAAGTTGAAGAACCATATTCTTACAATTCATTCAAATTTTTAGTATTTTTATAAACATGCATTTTGTGATCACATTTGAAGATGTTAAATATTAAAAAGATGACATAAACATTAAATATACAATATCTTCCAGTTAAATACTGCACTTATCAGAAGTGATTTTTCCTAAGGGGTGAAGTGTCACTTGTGCTTCTACCAATTGTGAGTAGCCCCAACTCTCACTGTTGAAAGTTGAAATCTGTGTAATTAACTGCAGTCTATTGTAATCTGTGTGTGAATGTGTAGTAAATAAGAGGAGTATTGTATATACGATTGTGCAAAAAGTTACTTGATCAGAGCTGAGCCTCCAGCTGAGAACTAATTTCTTCTTCTCCTAGTGTTTAAGCAAAAGGCAGTGGTATTGCCAAACCCAACACTTAACATTGGCTTTTTTTTAGGGAGCTGTGATTTTAAATCAAGCCATCAAGGCTTTCTTATTTTCTTTTTTTTCCTTTTGCATTAGTTTCTTGCTGGTGATATAGTTATTTTTAGGAGGCACTTGTGAAACTTGTTGCCAGCTATTGCAGCTTACAAAGATAGTTTGCTCACATGATTTACCTGATTTTAATTTTATTTCTTGGTTTATTTTGAGGCCAAAATGTGAGCTTTTAGAACTTAAGGGAAAATTTTGGGATTTGGAGGTGTGTGTTTGTTTGTTGTTATTTCAGAAGTTATAAATTTCAACAGAAATACATTTTTTTAAAGGAAGTTATATAAATTTCAGATTCGGTAAGGAATTGGTCATTTTAAGTGACTTAACTATAACTTAAGCATTTGTAAATCAGTTAACAGGTACAATTACTCTGTAGTATTATGACATACAAGCCATTTTTCTCTTGAATATCAAAACACAGTACATCTGGATGTTATGTGAGACAGATATTCAGTGCAGAAGTATGTGGTTTTTCCTTGCAATGCAGAAATCCAATTGTGATGACTTGAAAATATTTTATAAATCACAAATTAATAATTTAATACAAGATGTAATGCAGATGAATCTTCAGCAGCATTTTTCTCAGAGTCTGTGTTCAGTGATGAAGTCATATCCACTATGCTCTTTGTACTTTAAAGTTGCATTAAGAATTTCTGGCTTCAAATAGTAAATGAAAAGATAGATCTCTGTGTTTAATTCTGTTATATAAGTGCATTCAGAATGTTCCACTCTTGTTGCAAATACTTCCTTGTCTAAGAAAGTACTTATTTTTCATTAATTAATACTATCTTTGTTATTTCCTTAGTTAACTACTTAATGTCAGCTTTGTCTGGAATTTATTTCCATGCTTATGCTTCTACCTTATTTATATTATATTATATTGCACATTGTCCTTAGTACATTAGTGAAATTATACATTTGTAGCTTTCTAGGATCTGTCGACCTCTCCATATGGGCATGAGATGCTGTGATTCCAAAGGAGATACCAGGATTTGTTTTGAAGATAATTTTAGCTGACAAATAGGATTTATAAGGCAGAAAAATCAAACAACAGGTTGTGTGTATTAATGGTCATAAATACTAGTCATTGCAAGCCTGCTTTTGCAATTACTAGAGCTTACCTATAGAGTACAAATTATGTTAAAAATCTGAAAGAATCATGTTTCTTTGTATGGTACACATTTCTGTGATGTTTTTCTAATCCAGGAAGTATTCTGTGTAAGAGTAAGCCTCAGATTGGTAGATACTTAATTTTGTGTTGAGGTAGTTATACATTAGATATCAGAAATAGCTTGTGCAAATTTTATCCAGTCTGAAGCTTTCATTTCTGTAAATGTGAGTTTGCCTTTGATGGAATGGAGGATTCAATGTAATTGATCACTGATGTTCTTTTGCCTTTACTGGTGATTTTATTGAAAGAATAACACTGGAGGATTAACATAATATGTGTTAGTGGATTCAGAAGAGCAGGGAGAGACACACATCTTTTAGGTCTTACTGGAATTTCTGT
The DNA here is from genome assembly GCA_013400575.1 of Peucedramus taeniatus. Lineage (NCBI taxonomy): Eukaryota > Metazoa > Chordata > Aves > Passeriformes > Fringillidae > Peucedramus > Peucedramus taeniatus. The sequence continues at coordinate 19,708 of WBNO01023188.1, forward strand.
TTATTGCTGTGTATAAAGCAATACATATCATATACAGTGTTTTTTAAATTGTGTGGGATGGAGATTAAAAACACCTGAACAGGGATTTTGCTTGGGGAATTAAGTGAGAAGTTGTTCTGTTTCCTTCATCTGTAACCATTGCTTTAGGCTCCTAAAATTACTTGTTTGCATCATTTAGTAGTGTCAGCCTGTCAAGATGGATAGCTGGCAGCTTTGTTCATATGCTTGGTATATTTCAATAAGCTTATTCTAAGAAGTATAAGTGTTAATTACATAATATTACCTCTTGAAACAGTTTCTTCATGCTGTACCTGACACATAATCAAGTATTACGACAATGGCAATTTAAATATATTATAATGTTACCTTTTGCTCTCTAGACAATGATACTGAACAAAAAATAAAGATAGTAATCTTAATGTAGTGACATGGGCCTCTCCTGCTGCTTCAGGTAACTCTAAAATCTGATGAAACCTGATAATAGGTTTCTTAAAGGGGCTGGTCACAAAAATACATTGGCAGTGCATTAAAATGATTGAAATATTACAGAGCTCAGTACGTCTTCCAAACTTTTAATTTTCTGGGCTCATTATTGCAATTCAGATTCCTTTATGTATGTACCTGTTGGTACATGGCATTCCACTGTCAAATTATGTCTTTTCCAAATCCAGTGATGCTTTTCCAGTTTTCTCTGTTCAAAATCCATGCTTCACAGAGCTCTAACTGTACAGTGAGTGCTCTGGGTTCATCATCACCATTTGAAAGCTGCTTTGATGTTTAAAGGCACATACAGAAGGTACAAACAAGTCATTTCAGATCTAGCACATGCAATTCAAAATTTATAGATCTACAGATAGTAAAATCTCATTTGGAAACGTCCTTTTACCATTTTTGCCATTTCAAGAGCTCTGTTCAAGGGTCTGAAGATGGTTTCATGTTTTCAAATCTTGCTTTACTTTTGTGAAGCAATTTTTTCTAAAACTATTAGTGTTTTCTTTCTGTACTGCTCTTACTTGACTGGCTTATCCTAATACTAGCTCTCTGCTTTTCCCTGCATTGTTCCTTCATTAAAGGTAGGAAAGCTTTGCAGGAAAAGCAGCTGGAGGCTTGGGGAGACACAGTTACCACAAGTTACTTTTTCTAGGATATTTCTGTTTGAATTAAATTAATGTAGACTTACCTTGCATCTTTACTTGCTTTCCGTTGTTAGCTACTTATTATTGACTTTTAATAATAATAATTTCTTTTTCATCCAGCTCAAAAGCATGAAAAGCAAAGCAACAATGTAATTTATATTAAAATAATTTTTCCACAGCAAAACAGTTTGCAGATTGATGGAGCTGTAAAGAGACATCTCCTAGTATCCTGCAAACAGTAGGCAGTGTTTTGTGGGATATGTTTTGATAAAATATCATAGAATCATGAAAGAAAAATGTATTAATAGACCTGACTCACAGGATGAGTGGTAACCTTAATCTCTAAACTCCTTGAATGTATTTCTGTGGGCCAGTACAGAAGATAAAAGAGCTCCAAAACGTCTTTCCCTTTTGAGAAGTAAACTGACAGTTTGTCCCTTAAATACATACTGCATCTATCTGCATTGCAATTATCTTGAACTAAATTATCGTCATGGTACTCAGCTAATTTGAGAAAATCTTTCACGTGAATGAACTACAGCCACAAAATAGCAGTTGCATTTCCTTAGCTTCCTAATGTCCCTCCAAAGCTGACTATTTGTGAAGGGGGAAAGCTGCAGAGAAGGAAATAAAAATGAAAATCCCCAGAAGAATAACATTCAGTTTGTTCATTATCCCTACATCTAAATTTCAAAGATATTTATTTTTTGTTAAGCATGTGAAAAGTGTTATCTGTAAGTCAGGTCAGGGCAGCAGTAGGAAGGAAGCAAGGCTGAAAGTAGAAGCTTGTTCTGTACCCCATGCGTGTGCATTTCTGCTGCACTGTTACTGCTATGCACTGTTGGGTTGGTTATATTGTGGGGGTTGCATTAGCACCAGTGGCAATCTCGTGGTTTTGATTCCTGGGGGAACTAAGGCTTACCAGCCTAAGGGAATTGGAGTTCACTGCAGTAACTGGGCTGCAACTGCAAAGGGAGATTGAAGGTAATTTTTCCTGGGGATCTCTCATACATGGGTGAACACTAACTTTATAGGGTTTTTTTCTTTGAGAATGACCAGTGAAGACAATACCTCTTAGCTAGTTTGAAGGCAAGCCAGAGAGCAGAGAAAATGCATATGTATAGAAAAGGGAAGGACTAATGGGAAAGTCAGCTATTAAAAAGAAATGAGCAGATGTAAAAGTTTGATAACAGCATCTTTATGGACAGTGGAGCTATAAACAACACAAATTTTTAAGACCATTGAAAGAGGGAGAAATTCTCATCCCCTTCTGTTTGAAATTTTTGATAACTTGATAAAAAAACCAACAGTTATTTATGAAAAGTGAGTAATTGTGCACTGAGGAGACAGTTGGAATTCAGCAAAGAGCATGCTGGTGTTCAGGAGTAATGGCTGAAGTGTAACCATTGGGCGTTTGCATCTTCAGACTTTTGCAATTACAAATCTCAGTTTTTTGTCAGCATTGATTGTTTGCATGCATATTTTTCCTTATCATTCTTAGCGTCTGACTTTCAAATTTTTGTTAATGTTGCTTCTAATGTGAATGATGCTTAGTAGCTGCAGAAATACTCCTGAACTTCAACCAAAGCTGCTGTCCCACAGATATCATTATGATCAGTGCCTGAAATGGTTAAAGTGGTTGTGTTTGCTTGGTTTTTTTTAACATATTGCAAAACATTGTCTTCAAAGATTTCCTTGCCTTTCTAGTGTTCTCAGATATTCTCACTTTACTGTTTTGAGGGTTAGTTTATATTTGATATTTTTGTATTTCATCTGGAAACAAATTGCTTTATATATCATTTTACCTATTTCCGTCTTCTACAGTTCCTGCTATCTGCAAACAAATGCAGCATAGATTTTACTGAAGTTGTTGCAAGGCATTTTGCGCATTCCTTTACCTCTCAAGGCTTTTCTGCATTTGCATGCTGGATTGTGCTGTCCTAGCAGGGAAGCTATAAATAGACTGTCTGATGCAGTGAGGCAGCTATGCCACAGTGGCCTTGGAAATCTCAGCTTTCACCTGTAACTCTGCATTCCCATTCCCACCGACCTCACTCTTGCAGTAGCAGGATGCAAAAGGAACGTAAATGATTGATTGCTGCTGGTGGTGTCTAAAGTCTGAGTGTTTTAAATATGATGGAGCAATGAAGAATAGAGTAAGCTGTGAAGCTGCTCCTATAAAAAAGGGGTAGGGATGTAATAATTGCAGTTACTGCAGTATGTTTGATTTTGGTTGTTTGCACAGGTGACTTTTAAATTGACAGTAATGTTATTACATTAAAGTGTTTTAAGTCTTTACTTATTTGCAGAAGTTAGTTTAACATTTTTAATCGTTTAAGTCTATAAAGTACTTGTATGCTTTAAAGTACTGTAGAGTACATGTTTACATTGTGAAAGATGTCTTGTTTCCTTACAGTGTGAAAAATTCAAACTATTGTCTCCCATCATATACTGCTTATAAGAATTATGATTATTCAGAGCCAGGAAGACACAATGAGCAGCCAGGCCTGTGTGGCCTGAGTAACTTGGGGAATACGTGTTTCATGAATTCAGCAATTCAGGTATGTACTTTAAAATAAAATCAGCTAGTGTTATTACTTGGAAATAGTATCTTGTTTTTTGTAATTTTCAAAATTGATATTAAGAGATCTGATAAGTAGCAGGAGAGGATTAAAAGGGAAGAAATAATACATCTTTATTGGTATACTTTAAAAGTTGATTTACATAGCTGCATTCATAATGATCAATGTCAGAAAGAGGTTTGACCAGTGTTCTACATGAGTGAACTCTTGAAGTGGGATTTCTTGCTTTTTGTAATAATTGCCATGCACATACGTTACAAAAACTGCCTTTTCCTTTTGAAATGCACTTGGGTACCAATTGCAGTACTGAAAAAAGTGTCAAAAAGTAGATGACTGATAGATTACTGGGACTTTATTTCCAACTCATTATGTACTTTTAGTGCACAGGTTAACATGCAAGAACCTTGGAAAATATTTTCCTTTGACCTTTCCTCTCAGAATAGCTATTTCATGGATGGGATATTTTACAGGAATATGTTAGCTTGTTCTTTGCTATGAATGCAAGAGAAAGACTAGTATATCTACTATTACTCTACCAAGATGAAGAAACCTTAGTGTTCTAATTTTAAATGGAGGCTGCAGTTGTAGTATAATTAACAGTGAGAACTAGGAGTTTTGTTTGGTTTAGTTCTCAAACTCGTCTTTTGTCATTGGAACAGTCTTCTGTCACAAAACTGTTATGTGTATTTAAGTTCTTGTTCATATATTTTCTTGCTGAGTATAAAAATATTTGATCTTAAGCAAGCATGCTGCAGAGTTGTTATCCTCCTTTCCTCCTTGGTCATTACAAGAGTTCCTAGCTTATGTTTGTGATTTCTTCGGGTAAAATTAAAGAAAACCCAAAAACACAACCCAAATGTTGCATTTGTTACTTAGCCTGTTGGAGTAAAAAAGGAATTTCAGGTACATTTGTATGAAGTTGTTGAAATTTGTTCAAAAGAAAGTGTTCCAGAGTGTCATAGTGTGTGTAGATACTTCTGTCCCTTCTTTGTGATGACAATCAGTGAATAATTTGGCCTTACTTTTCTGTAGCTTCCTATTAGGTAGCTGCAGAGAGCCAAAAGCTTCCCCCTCCTTAGTCTTGTCTTCTTTGGATTGAACTAATGCATACAGCTCTGCCTTTCCTTAAATATTGTTGTTCAACTCCTTTACCATGTTGGTGTCCTTTCTCTGCTCGCTCTTACACTGGGGAGCCCTAAACAGGACAGTGCTCCTGCAGCAGTCTCACAAGTTCCAAGTGGAGGGGAAGATTTGCTCCCCTTGGCCTCTGACCACAGTTGCTAGTACAGCCCAGTTTGCAGCTGGATACCTTCCCCATGGGGATGAACAGCAGGATCACATTTCCACAGAAAGGGACTGCTGGGTCATATGATGCAAAACTGCTTTCTAGCCAGGCAGCCCCCACCTGTCAGTGGTATATTGGGTAATTCCATGCTTGTTCCATACTTATTGATATAAGGCATCCATTAAATTAAACTTGTTTCTAAAAATGTTTCCATTAAGATACTTGAAGAGCAGTTGAACAGCGCAGAAGTAATTAAATATTTTTTTAGCATGCTTCGCGAAAGATGGCTAAACTGAAAGGGGGAAGAACGCGCATTTTGCGGTGTCCATTCTAACTAAAAATGCTACACATTACCTCTCTTGATTACTGAATCGCATCATTATGCTGTTGGAAAGAAAAGTGTGTGTTTTTGTCTAGTGCATCAACCAGAATTATGTTTTAGAAGTTGAATTCAAAGAATATTCTTGCTACATAGTGAAAGGTTTTTTTATGATTCTACTGTGTTCATCAACCTATCTGATTAAATAAGGATAATTTTATTTACTTATTCAAACCTTAATTGAACTGGTATACATGATTTGCATGTATGTAATTCAAAAGTAACTTAGAATTCTAAGCATGGGCTGTTACCTTTAGGAGTCTTGTGCAGTGTAACAAACTTGTTACATGTCACATCATTGTCCCATTGTGTTAAACGGATTTCATTGCGAGGTCTGCATTAGAAATTATATCAGCTTTGACTTCATTGCTTTTCAGTTACATCTAGAGAATTAAGTTTTCAAATAAGTTCTGAGAAACTGTAGTGTAAATTAATAAATAAAGGTTTGCTGATTACTAAGACAGTGATCTGGGTAAGAAAATGAGGTGTTTATTGACCAGTGTAGCTTTTAGTTTGGCATGGTACTTTTAATGGGTCCTTGAAGGTGTGTTTTTTCAAATTCATTATTTAGTAGCTTTCTTAGCAAGGAAATGTATCTTTCAGTTTATTCTACTGTATGTCTCAAAGAAAGTACTGTTCAGAGTTTAATGTTATCTAAGAAATCCATGCAAGTGCTTTTTAGTGTTCTTAACATACTAAGGTCTCACAGGCTGCAGTCGTCCTCTTGCCACCACTTGCATCTTTTCTCAGTTACACAGAAAGCATGCATTTCACTGTGCTAATTTGCTATTAGTTTCACGTCCTACTTTTATCAAAGTAACACTGGATTATTCTGGCAGTAATGCCAACAGCCAGTGCACTCTGAACATGTTTTAATCTCTCTTAGTCTTGGAAGCAACAAAAAGATGGGCTCAGATAGTATGTAAATGGCAAAATCAGGAATTCTGCTTGGGAATATTGGGTGCTCTAGGCATTTATCTGGATGATGGAGTACACCCTCAGCAAGATGAGAGATCACACAAATCTGCAATGAGGAATTGCTATACCAGATGGCTGTGCTGCCATTTGGAGGGAACTCAGCGGGCTGGAACCTCATGAAGTTCAGTCAAAGGAAATGCAAAGCCCTGTGCCTGGGGGGAGCAACCCCAGGAACCAGTACACACTGCAGTTGGGCGTCAGCAACTGGATGGAAAGCAGCTTGGCTGAGAAGCACCCAGGATCCTGCTGGACAAAAAGCTGAACAAAAAGCCAGCAGTGTGTTCCTGTGGCCAAGGCAGACAACAGCATCCTGGGCTGCACAAAGAAGAGTATTGCCAGTAGGCTGAAAGAGGTGATCCTTTCCTTCCACTCAGCCCTGGAGAGACACCTCCCAAGTTCTGAGTTCACTTCTGGGCTCCCCAGAGAGTTTAGGGAGCAAGTCTGGTGAGAGACCATACAGGTGATCAAGGGTGGGAGCGTCTGACCTGTGTGGAGAGGCAGAGAGCTGGGATTGTTCAGCCTGGAGAAGAGAAGACTCCAGAGTGATTTTACTGTTTCTTGGAGAAAAGTAAAGAAAACTAAGCTGAATTCTCCTCAGTGGTCCTCCTCATCTTCCTAAACTGAAGCATATGCAAATCCTAAATATAGAAAATTTTGTTCTAAAATGGGGTTTATCAAACAGTGGATTATGGTTTTCAGGGAAACTGTGAAGCCTCCATCTTTGAAGGTGCTTAAAACCTAACTGAACAAAGTTCCAGGCAACCTTCTCTAGGTGACCTGTATTTGAGCAAGTGGGTTGGACCAGAGAATCTGCAAAGATGCCTTCTAATCTCAACTATTCTGTGATTCTCTGATATGCTCTGGTCACCTACTTTATCTTAACGAGCCTCTTAAGGTGTATTCCTTCACACCTGAGTGCTAACACAGGGCTGATTTTCAGGATGTATGTTTTCTTTAAACAAAATAGTTTACTGCAGAGTATCAGACTCTGAAATAGTTTCAATTCCATTAATGTACCGAAAGCTCTGCTTCAGTCCCTTCCATTCTGTTCGTGCTGGGTGTGATCAGTGTAGCTTCCTTCAACCGAAGCAGAGTTTGGTTGATCCATTTTCCAGCTGATTCCCATTTCTCTCAGAACTCTCTGCTTTCCACGGAACATTGAGGCCCTCGAGTGTTCACATAGGAGCCATTTGTGTTTCAGAAACCACTGCATTTCTCACACCTTCTCTTTGGTCTTATCTCATGTACAATGAAGATGGTTTGCATCAGAGCTGTTATCAATGTTCCTTGACAAAGAGGGACAATTCATTCACACAGCTTCATCTCCTGAGTCTGACAAATTTGTTTGAAGGTTCTTGCCCTGTAAACATACTAGGTAGAAATGTGAAAATCCTGGCAATGTCTTAAATTCAGTTGCAAGTTCTTTAGTGGTTCTTCAATTTATTGGTTAGGCTTGCCCCTTTATCCTTCTAAGCGATTATTGTGGAGACCTTTGCCCTTCCAGGTAGGGGTTTTCAGTGTTAAGAAGCTCAGGACAGATGATGAAGAGATAGGTAAGATCCTCTGTGGGATTACAGACAGCTGCAAGCTGAATGATTGTAATGCTAAGAAGGTTAAAATATCATTGTGTATCTCCCAAGTGTTGTTCTCTTACCACTGTTCCTTAATTTTAAAAAAGCCGTAATTCAGTATTCTTATTTTGGTTGTATTGGAATTTTTGTATAGTTTTCTTCAGATTCTTTTGAAGGGAGTATTCTGTGTATTTATTTTATTTCAGTGTAAACACCTAATGCTTGATTTTTTTCTAATTAGGCCTAAATATCTGCTTTTGCAAATCCGAGCATGAAATAAAATAGGAATGAAAAAAGGGAGTGTATAGATTTTATGCAATAAATATTATTATGAATGCTTGAACCCATATTAAAAAAAGTATTTGGCAAGCAGATGTTTCATTCACATTCACTTAGGTACATAACTATATTATAAGCTGAAAATAAATTAAATGAGTCTCATTAAGCATTGCTGTGCTGCCACCTGTGGATGTTTCCCAAGTATTACTTTCCTATTTCGGTGGGATATTACAGATAAGCGCTCTGTGGAAATGTTTGGGTTTGGTTTTTTTTTTTCTCTTACAATGAAAATGTGAGAATTCCAAAATTTTCATTTTGTGATTTAAAAATATGAGAAGAAAAAAGTAAATATTTTCACTAAAAACATTCATTTTTTCCAAGATTTTTATTTTCATGTGATTTTTCCATCAGCGTGATTCTATACACCTGACTTCTGAACAAGCTTTGCAATGGATATTTCAGAAGTTTGTTGTTTTTTTTCAGAAAGCTGAATAATATTCCCTCTGAAGTTACTTATGACTGTGAGTTTATCTAGACAAAAGAAGACGTATTTCACCAATACCTGAAATAACGACGTTTTTATTGTTCTCTTTCACTTGCCATAGGCTTGTGGAGTTTGGATTAAGGAGCGCATTAACTAAGTGCTTTTTGCCATGTTTGATAGCATACAGACAAAAGTAGGATAGACACAAGTAGGTGTAAAGTAAATCACTTTTTCTCCTATGCTTGGATCTTCTTTTCAGTCTGGCAGCTCTTGGTATTTTGTTAGAAAGCTGAAATATGAAATTTCAATGTCGCTTGCATAAAATTCTTAGTAAGTAGCACCTGAAGATCCAGAGGACACTTAAAGGAATACTCAATTTTCAATATCTCAATTTATGATCCTACTGTCTCCTTCTCATTTCCCCAGTTCACTGTCATGATTAGTAGTGATGTTTTCTTTATTTTGGAAGTTTATTTTTATCATTATTTTTGTGCAATATTCCATATGGGATTTGAAGAAATGTTTCCTTGTTCCTTTAGGATTATAGAAGGATTCATGGAACTTCAGGAGGTTTCTGTTGCAACCTCCTTCTCAAAGGAAGGTTGGCTCTGAGGTCAAAACAGGTTGCCCAGGGCTTTAACCCACGTGGATCTTGAAAACCTCCCAAGAAGGTAGAGCCTCTTAGTTCCACTGCTTGACTGTTCTTACAGTGAAAACTTTTTTCCTTATATTCTTAACCTCTGATATTTCAACTGATGCCCATTGTTTCTTTTCTTCCTAGTATATGCCACTGTGAAGAGCCTGGTTCCATCTTCCCCTTAACTTCCCTGTAGGTACTAGAGGGTTGCTCTTGGGCCTCCCTCAAACATTCTCTTCTGCAGCCTGAACAAGCCCTGATGCTTCAGCCTTTTCTCACAGGGCAAGTGCTTCTAGGCCATTGACAGTCTTGGTGGCCCTCTTTCTTCATTCTTTTTTTTCTTCCTATCAATTAAGTCCATGCAAACTCTTATATCAGAATTATTCCATACTTAAACTACAGAGATTTAGAAGGGTATGACTTGACTATTTTTATTATTATATTTCTCCCTCTATGAAGGTTTCATAGGACAGGTGGACTTAGAATCATTATCATAGGCTGGTACTGTGCACAGTATTGCTGTGAGGCTACAGCATTGAGATGCGTATATGCATGTGCATGTGTACGTAACAGTAAAAATAATGATTTCTTTCTTTTTCATTTTCCTGTGCATCTTAATAGCTTTTTTCCCAGGTTATTAATATGTAACATGGAAGTATGATTTCAGTGTTAACCTCTGTTATGCTGAAGATTAACCTTCTCTCCTGTGGTTTGTCTCTTGGAGTTTCTGCCTTCTATTCCATACTTCCCATGATCTTTTCACTAAATGACCAGTTCAAGTTCAGAGAACTTCACAGAAATTTTGTTGGTTAAAGAAAACATTTAGAGACAGCAGTATCTGAAATGAAGTGACATTCTGTTACCTGTTTAGTTCACAAACAGTTTTCCATACTTACTGTATTTGTTTGGCTATTTTGGCTGCTATTATTCCTCACCTTTTGGTATACTTTTAGTTTACTTACTGTCTGTGCTTTGAAACAAACAGAAAACTCCAAATCACTAGGTTGAGCAGGACACATAAATCTAGTAACTTTACTATCCAGTAGATTGTCTTGGTTTTAATAGACATTTTCCATAAGGCTTCCTTGATAACCTGCAACATATGACATGAGAAAATGAGAAGGTAGGGTTCCCTTCAAACTGGCTTCTGGATGCTTTTTTTCCTCTGAGTTTAATCATGATCTTAAATAATTCTCTTTTGTCAGCTTTTTCACAGAGTAAACATGTAAAACATCATTTAGCTTTGTCAGTTACATTGAGAAGATCAATGGATATATGGCCAACTTTATTAGCACCTCTAGAAGCTACTCTTTTAAAAATTTTGGTACCTGGTATTTTAGAAAAATATGTCAGCTCTGTACCTCAAAACTTGCTGCATTGAGATAGACATTTGTGCATTCCAGTACTACCATCAGTGTCATTTTATGTTGTAATGTGGACATTGTTAAAGGAAAAAGGTAAATTTTCTGTAGTAATGTTCCTGACTTATATTACAAATATTAATTAATATTCTGAGAAAGTGACAAAAACAGTTTATCAGGTGAAAACTAGAAACTGATGAAATTTTTTTTATGGAATCCACATTGCCAGGACATTGTATAATGCTTGACTAATAGAAAGACCTATAGAAAAATATACTGGTTTTGCATTATTTAGTTCTTTGTGTTGGACATTCCTCACAATAAACTGAACAGTTGAACTGATTTCATCTCCTAAAGTAGCCCAGAAATAATCCAGAAGACAACACATCTGTGAGGTAGGGGGAGTTGGGATCACCACTACTGGAAGTACAAGCTCTTTGCCATATAACAAGAGAGAAATGAGATTTCTTCAACCCTGAGTGTCCAAAAGTGTCTGTAATACCAGGAATTTTTTTTTGCAGTGTTGACAGATCCTGAAAGCTTTAGGTGAGGAGGAAGAGAAAGGAAGGAGTTTGATATAGGCATGAAACTCAGCTCTCTACAGCATGTGACTGGTTTTGCTTTGTAATATTGCACAGGTATGATAGGCAGACATAGGAATAACTTTATTTTTGCCCTGCTAAATAAAGTTGCAATTCTTCCAGTCTAATTCTTATATTTTATATGTTAGTGGAGCTCTTTCCCTTGTTTACAGAGAGGCAGACGAGACTTGTGAAATACTTGACCTTTCCTCAAATCTTTTAATAAAGGAAAGAATGCAGAAAAGCTTGCAGTATTTAATATAAAAACTCTTAAGAATATATGCTAAGGCATGGCATGGGGATTATTCCTGAGTAGTGGAAATGTTTACGTTTAAAGGAGTATGAAGAGAAGCACACAAAAATTTAAAGTGAAATTGTAAATCATACTGCAGTGATTACGTCCTGCTGTCTCCAAATGCTGAGAGAAGAGACAAACAGGTACAGAGTATAAGGGTTTATTTCAATCTAAAACAAGGTCCTTGCTTTCCTTGGACTAATTTCAACTCTAAATAGCATCACAAGATTTCAGAGAACATAGGAAGGGCTGCAGCACTGTGATTCGAAGTCTAGTCCTTGTAGCATAGATTGCTGTCTCCAACAGCATCCATAAGCTGTTATTAACAAAGAGAAGGAAAAGGCCAAGTACCTTCACCTTCCCTCGCCTGCCAAAATAAATCTTTTTTCAAATGTTGCTCTAAGTATGTTATAATTTGAAGTAATAAGCCTCGCTGCCTCTCTCTTCCAAACATGTATGTACTCTCCACTTTGCACATCTATTACAACTTCCAGCAACAAGTTTCATAGAGCCATTCATGTCTCAAGAAACACCTTGTTTTGTTTGTTTTAAATCTTGATACAAATTATGTTGTCATGCTGTGGTTGTTTGGACTACTCTGTTTTATAAATCTTGAGGTAAAGCTCTTGACAGATATTATCTGTGCATAACTTGTAATGACAGCTGTAGCCAGCCAAGTTTAAAGCCATTATTTGTTTCTGGATAAGATTGTTTAGGGCTTTTTCTCTTTTCCTTCCAGGCACTAGACATTACAGTTCATGCTGCTTTAACAAAATTAAAACGTTCTTTGTTTAGAACTGATTCAAATCACTGTTTTAAAAAGTCTGTATTATTTTTTGCAGTGTCTGAGCAACACACCTCCTCTTACAGAGTACTTCCTCAATGATAAATACCAAGAAGAGCTGAATTTTGACAATCCTTTAGGAATGCGAGGTGAAATAGCAAAATCTTATGCCGAGCTTATCAAGCAGATGTGGTCAGGAAAATACAGCTATGTTACCCCAAGAGCATTTAAGGTCAGTAAGGAAATTACAATGAATCTACATTGTCAGTTTTGGTTTTGTACTTTTATGTGTATAAAACTTGGAGAATTATGCAAAAAAAAGAATATTTTGAAGTTTTATTTATTAGTATGCAGTTCGTTCATTGAACTGGTAAAACACTTGGATGTATATTTCAGTAGGTGTCACCTGTCCTTGTACTTTGGTCTTTGAGAAATAGTTTTGACTTCCTGTCTCCATTGAAAAGTTTGCCTTTAATAACTACAACTTGTACCTTTTCAGTATTTTACTATAGCATCTCAGAAGTATCTACTCTTTGTAACAATCAAGGTATCCAGGAGTGTTCTGCATTTATTTTTTTTAGACACAAGTGGGACGATTTGCACCACAATTTTCTGGTTATCAGCAACAAGATTGTCAAGAGCTACTGGCTTTTCTCTTGGATGGTTTACATGAGGATTTGAATAGAATTAGGAAAAAGCCTTATATTCAATTAAAGGATGCAGATGGGAGACCAGACAAGGTAGGGGTTTTGGAGCTGATCATGTTCATTTTAGTCAGAGTGGTATGCTGTAAGATACTTGTGTATGATTATGCACTGGAACGTTGGGAAACTGATTATGTGGGGCTTTTTTCTGGAAGACATTTCAGAAAATAGGACAAAACTTTAAAATTGAGATCTTGAGAAACTGTGTAAATCTCTATTTTTAAGATAATGAGGGGAGATGGGAGGATGGTATGGCCTTTTTTAAGACTTCATTAAGATCATCTTATTCAAGCCAGTGCTGAGATCAGTTGGAAAAACAATTCTTGTTCTGTTGTTCTTTTATTTTTATATCTACAGTATGCAGCATTCTGTCTCTCTCCAGTACTCTTTAGGGAAACTCTTCTTTTGTTCTGGGTATGAGTTAATTCAGATGGAATTTTTAGGTTTATCTGCTTTTTGTCTTCCCCAGGCTACTTGAAAGTCACTCTCAGACTGGGTAATACCGCTGGCAGGATCTCTGTCGTAGGAAAAGCATACATCTTTCAACCTGCAAACCTGATAGTAGTAACATTCCTTATGGGTCCTTTGGAGTGACATTTCTGTGTTTAGGTGGTTACTGAAAATGTTCTGTCAAGGACTTTTACTAATCATTCTCACTATTCATTTTTTACTACTTTGTCATAACCAGATCATGCTTTATTTACAGGTGGTTGCTGAAGAAGCCTGGGAAAACCATTTAAAGAGAAATGATTCCATCATTGTAGATATATTTCATGGCCTTTTTAAATCTACCCTAGTTTGTCCTGAATGTGCTAAGATATCTGTAACCTTTGATCCCTTTTGTTACTTGACACTTCCATTACCCATGAAAAAAGAACGCACTTTGGAAGTTTATTTAGTTAGAATGGATCCACTTGCAAAGCCTATGCAGGTAAGCAGCTTAATTTATGTACAAACACTTTGATTCATGAGGCATTAACAATGTTACCAATTAACCAAGTTCCTTTACACAGTGCAAATTTATAAGTAAATCCAACAAGAATTATTTTTCTGGTGTGTTCTGAAGTCTCACTTCCCCAGGAAAGTGGGGAAGACTACACATACCTGAGGAAGACTGTACATACCTTGTACAGTTTCAAGAAAGAATTGGTAATTTCTTTGTGGTTGTGTTAATAGGGCTTCTTAAACTTTTAAATGTATGCTGACATAATTTTTGAGAGCTGCTGTGATGAATTTTTATGTTTGTAAAAATATTTATACACTTAATCTGTAAGACTTAATTTCTTGGTTTCTTGAATCACAAAAGGCAAATATTTGTAATCAGTGGTGCAAAAAACCCCATGACTAAGTATATTAGGTAGTCTTGAATGTGCTCTCACCTCATAGTCAAAAGAAAAAATTTCAGATGAGATTTCTTTGTGAAAAGCAAAAAATCCCTTTTGCTGTTTTTTAGGAAGGGGATGATATTACACACCTTAGAATGTAATGAAAAAATATACATAAAGTTATCATAACCAAGTCATGATTAAATGGTTCTAGCTGTACATTGTAAGTGGGGATAGGTGAAAAAAATACAACACAGGCAGTTATGCAGGCATTCAAAAAGGCTCTTAACACCTGAAATCAGTACCATAAGAAGGAAAGTGAGAGAAAAGAGTGTTCTCAAAGGCAATATGAGTTGAGGAATTCGAAGGTGAAGGGAGTTGTATTAACTGATGAGAGATGAGCCTGCTAGAAATTTAATTGTGAAAATAGGGGATGCACAGTAGTTGCACAGGGGGCAAAAAGTAGTTGAAAACTACTGAAGTAGTTGAACATGACTCATTATATGAGATGGTTGTGCTGGAATTAATAGTTTGGGAAGAGTTCAGTAGAGTTTCTGTGAGTCTAAATGATTATAAAACTTAAGGACATAGAATGCAATACTTGGCAGTTAATTACAGAGTTATAAATACCTTATTTCTAAATAATTCCATCTTTATTATGCAAATAACAGGTAAGAGTTTTGTGTGGAGTTTTATTATAAACTACAGACACTGCATAAGGGAGGCGACTGAGAAGTTTTCTTTGACTTTAATAAAATTCTCTCTCTGCATGGGAAATGAGAATCTGTTGCCTGCCATTGGTTTTTTCCTAGTAATATTTTATAAACAACTTGTGTTGTATTCCAGATTTAATAATCTTTTCGATAGCATGCATACCATTAAAGTGCTTAAATAAGAAGGTGCTATTGAAATGCAAATCTTAAGTAATTGTACTGTTAGTCTTCTTACTAAAAAAGTAAAACAACATTAAAACAAGCATTGTATAAACTAATAAATTGAGTATTTAGTGTGTGTGTATTTGTGTAGTTGTGCAGATAACTACTACATTTTATGCAGCTTTTGGAATTTATGTTAGTTGACCTACATACTTTACACCTTAAGTTCCAAAAAATATGAAAGAAATACCTGAAGTACACTGGACATGTGTTGTTTGGGCTTTTCGTCATGTAAATTCGTTCTCTTAAGAAATTAAAATTATATTTTCCTTTTTAGTACAAAGTAGTTGTTCCCAAAATTGGAAATATATTGGATCTTTGCACAGCATTGTCAGCTTTGTCTGGTGTTGCTGCAGATAAGGTAAGAAAGATCTCTTACATAAAGCACAACAAATAGCATTTTAATATGTATTAACCTGATTTAACAATGTATACTCCATTTGCTTTTCAGATGATTGTTACTGATATATACAATCACAGGTTCCACAGGATATTTGGCATGGATGAAAATCTAAGTAGTATTATGGAACGTGATGACATTTATGTGTAAGTGTAGATAACGTGCTTCATGTCTCTTTGCAGTTTGTTTAGTTATTTGCAAAAGATGAAAACCTAGCCACCAGATAAAGATCAAACTGGGAGGGGATATTTTTTTATTTTTCCCCTTTGTAGCCTTTTCCATGACAGTTGTTCTTTGTATTTCTGATTGGTTTTCTTCTAGATTTGAAATTGCTATCAACAGAACAGAAGATACGGAACAAGTCATAATTCCTGTTTGTTTAAGGGAAAAGTGCAGGCACACTAGCTACAGCCATAGTGGTTCTTTACTGTTTGGTCAACCTTTTCTCATAGCAGTGCCTAGAAACAATACTGAAGATAAACTGTATAACCTGCTGCTGCTAAGAATGTGGTAAGTTTATTGTTAATAGAAAAATTAGTTTGTTAAGAATAATGCTAATAGATGGAGTCAGTAGGCATGTACTTTCATGTGCATTTCTAACATACTTGTATTTGCTTACTGTTGAATATTAAATACAAAATTTTAGCCACTAATGTGGATTTTAATTTGATTTTTTTGTTAGGATGACCTCATCCAAAAAATATTTGAGAAGATGGTAGAGAGTCAGTCTGTATTGTTAAATAATTCTCTTGTATGCTTAGCTGTTTGTTAGGTCTTGGTAAAGTGGAAATGTTTTCCAGGTATTCTGCTATGGTTATACGTCCTGTATCTACTGTTCAAGTTTATGTACTAATTTATGTTATAAAAGTACATGGTAGACACTTTCTGAAACTAGACTAGAAGTAATATCATTATATAGAAGAAATTAAAATCATATAACCTCCAACTTAAATGTATGCTTCTTTCTCTGCTGATATAACTTTCTCTGTAATATGGTTAATGAGCAGTTCAAAAAACTGAATACTGCACAGAGAGTGAGACTAAGAATCAAGTTGTCTCAGACCAAGTAGCTGCCAAAAATACACAGTCATACGAGAAGGTTTTCCTACGTGCTTGTAACACTAGACACGTTTGGCCATAAAACTGATAATCTGAGTAAATCAGAAAGGAGTGCAGAAATACAGTACACTAGCAAGGACTGGTGATAACAATTTAAATACCAGGTTGAACAATGAAAATTTTTTAACAATCCATTGCTTCTAACTGTTGCTCTCACTTGTTACATTTAGCCGATATGTAAAAACATGTACTGAAAGTGAAGACACTGAAGGTTCCCTGCATTGCTGTAAGGACCATGGCATCAATGGTAATGGCCCAAATGGAATACATGAAGAAGGATCTCCAAGTAAGACTAATATCTATATAAATATTGAATATCTAAATTTGTTTAGTATTTGGTGTTGAATTGGAAATGGAAGTTAACTCTCTAGTGTTTTTCAGTAACTGTCATTCTGTCTCATTTCTTCCTCTTTATTCTTTCAATTGCTTAAGGTGAAATGGAGACAGACGAGCAAGATGATGAATCCAGCCAGGATCAGGAACTTCCCTCAGAGAATGAAAACAGCCAATCAGAAGACTCAGTTGGGGGTGACAATGACTCTGAAAATGGATTGTGTGCTGAGGATACTTGCAAAGGTCAACCACTCACGGGACACAAAAAGCGATTGTTTACATTCCAGTTCAATAATTTAGGCAGTACTGACATAAACTACATCAAAGATGATACCAGGCATATTAGATTTGATGATAGGCAACCTAGGCTTGATGGTAAGTCACAGGGAACAGAGTGGGCAATATTTACTTCTGAGACTCTTTTCTAACTCTCACATTTCATTTTCTTTGTGTACTGTTAGATATATTTTTCTTTTAAATAGTAAATTCTGTATAAATAACTAATTTTTTATTGCAGTTGACTTTTTGAAATGCAGAATTTTTGTGCTTCAATTTTTTGTAATTAATTAATTATACCATTGTTAAATGTATTTTGAAGAGCATTTGCCCAAAGTTAATACAATTTCATGTAAAGCAAGAAATAATATTAAGAGAAAGCATTTTTTTAATCTTAGAAAGATCTTTCCTTGCTTTGGATTGGGATCCTGAGTTGAAGAAGAGATACTTTGATGATAGTGCAGCAGAGGTAAGCTGTTTATGTTGCTCCCTCTTCCAGCACAAATAAAAACTAAACATAAAAAATGCAACTTAATTAGTGTGACATACGAGATTGTAAGTCTTCACAAGAAGAGGCAACTGTATCTTTTTTTCATGTTATTCTTAGTAAATACATTGTCGTAAATAAACTTCATGTATACACCCAAGTAATCAGCAGATCTGAGGCTTATGAACTGGGAAGTAAATCTGAAGCTGTGGAAACCTTTTACTTGAATGGTTTCTGATCATTTTTTCCATATATAGGAGCTTTGTAGTTACTGTTTATAGTAAGACGACATCACTAAAATGAGTTTTGTTTCATTTGTTCTCTTAACTCAAGAAATACTTCTCTTTAGGATTTTGAAAAACATGAAAGTGTGGAATATAAGCCTCCCAAAAAGCCTTTTGTGAAATTAAAAGACTGCATTGAGCTGTTCACAACAAAGGAAAAACTAGGTGCTGAAGACCCATGGTAAGCACAAAAAATTAAAGTTATGTTCTATGGTCTATTTCTCAAAATTAATCAAAACCATACTTGAACACAGAGATAAGTAGCTGATTTATTAATGGTATTTTGAATCTTGTTATTTCAAACATAGTTGAAAATTCTCAAAATGCTTTCTGTTTTGATCGATTACTTAACCAAAATTTTTACCATGTACAGAAGGTTATATTTGTAAGGAAGACATTTAATGCAGTCAGAATTAGGAGGAAGGGTTGGTACATAAGGTGCTCTAGTCTGTGAACTTTGATGCAGAGTGAATGAATAATTGTGTGACAAATTCAATGTAGTGGTTTAAACAGATACTCCTTTCTGAGATGAGAAAGGTTGGTGCATATTGTAGATTCTTCATGCAAATACCTGACTTGCCTTGCATTGATATATGAAATAGGGATGTGTGTAAACAGCAAGTTTATGGGATGAGGGATGTCTGTAGTCAATAGAACCCCTCAAATTCATGTTCTAGCCATTAGGTTTTTGGCAGAGAGTTTTATTCTGTTCATGGTCCTTCCAAATGATAATTTGGAATCATATCTCAATATTCATAATTATAATATGTTCCTATAAGATCCTTTTTTTCCAGGAGTTTTCTAGCAGATAATCTTGTATCAACACCTTTAAGCTCAGAATTAAATTTGAAAAGAGTGCCTGCCAGTTTTTCTTCTGCAGTACCCAAAAGTTTTGGAGCTCTCCAAACATTGTCACCAGAGTTTCTCCTGTATTTGTGCAGGGCAGGGAGCTAACTTACAAAATCTCTTTTTTTTTCTGGGTTTGCTAGATTATACAACACTGGATAGACTGTTTAAGATACCATATAAATCAGTTATGGTGTGAAGCACTTCTGTTTTGGCAGCACATTTTAAGCAGAGTATTTTAACTACTAAATACAACTGCAGAAGTCAAGCAGCTGCTACTAGATGCATCTCACCAGAGGTCATTAATCACATTTTTCTTTACTTGTTAGGTGTCACAAGTCTAATCTGCAAGAGTTCATCATCACTAGTCCAGCACTGTTTGTATTCTGCATATTCTAAGCCAACTGGGAAAACAGATTTTTAATTTCAGCCTGCCCTTACAGTTCTCCTAATTTTTTGTCATTATCTGATGTTGCTATTTAAAGACACTTCTGCAGTCTTTTAATTAGGGTTCATCTCTTTTCTTCCCCCCCACCCCAGATTTTTACTTGTTAGATGCCAAAGTGTAGAATATGCATAGACTACTTCACAGAAGAATTTCTTCCATTCATTCTTACTTATCTTCCTCCCTGAGCATTAGTTGCTGAACAATTTAAGTATGCATTGCAGGGAACAGAAATTCCTAAGTCACAGCCTGTTCAATACTTGCCTACTAAGAAGGGAGGTTTCTAATAATGAGTTTTTCCAGGTTCCAGGCATCACTGTAATCTGGTTTTAGATGGTAGATGGGATAGAGTGGTAGATGGATGAATTTGGAAATTGAAACTTGAAAGAATCACAGCTGTCTTTTATTTGTGACCTTTTTTT
>WBNO01023192.1:0-24717 GCA_013400575.1 Peucedramus taeniatus
AGCTATTTCCATCACTGATGGTGATTTATATCCCTGCTCTTAAAAAAGAAACTGGAAGTAAGATTTTTGAGAACTGATTTTCTTTGTAGATTGTTAATTTTACTTATCTGCCTACATTATATTTTCAAAGACCAAGACTCATGTTTTGCAATGTCACGCAGCTACAGTAAAGTAGCAAATTAGGTCAGCAGCTGTCTTAAAAAACAGATGTCTGAAAGTACCATCGACTCAACTACTGAGTCAAATTTAGATTGTCAGTTGAAAATTAAAATTGACAGCAATTATATTTTATAGAAGATGGATAAATTAGTGCCAGTCATCAGACAAAAGGCTGACTATTAGCTGATGATTTCTCCTTTCAGATCAACATTGTCCAAACAACAGTCCCATCTATATATGAGAACAACTGCCAGCTAGTCAAATTATTTTCCTGCACAAATAGAAGGAAGCTGTTCATAACTTCCACTTTCAATGACAAATCCAGAAATGGACTTGGTACTCTGGCTTCAAGTTATAATTTTTAAATATCTGGAAATTACTTTTTTAACTGTTCAGTAACCTTCCTGTTTTATTATGGGAACCATCTAAGATGAAAACATTTAGGCTTATTGAATACATTAGAGAAAACTGAAAAACATTAACATGAATAGTTGGGTATCTTAAATTAACTGATCTCATAAATTCCTATCAATGCCAACACAGTCAAGAACAAAATGGAAGCAGTACTGGTACTGCTAACAACTTTCCAAGAAGACATGGTATAACAATAACTTGTCCAATAAGAGATAGTGACAAGAATTGCTCAATTTTTTTTTCAAAATTATTTACTGGTCTTGAACGTTTTAAAAAACAGAATCATAGTTTTAGAGAGGACAACTCATATTTTACAATGTATATACTAATCTAAGGATACTTCACCATGAAAGCAGTGAATCAAAGCACCTAAAAATTGCTTACTTCAAGTGAAATAATCCATGACATTAAGACCTGGCTTTAAATCATAATCTCATTATCAGGTATAACTCAGGAGATACTTCTATAAATCTGCAGTTGGTCTCATCTCACTGCTAGCCCAGCACAGTCAGTTCAATTTCAGCAGCAGACAAAGGTATTGTCACTCAATTGCATATGAATAGTGTGGAGGAGCACTCAAAACCCTCCATGTTCTCAAAACACATTGTTGTTTCCAATATATGTTTTAAACAAAATTCCTAAAGGAATACTGAATTTAGAACCATAAGCATAAAGAGCATTTTATGACATTACCTTCTACTTAATTTCTGGAGAGTAAAGGTTTTATAATAGTCAACATTGACAGATGATTGGATGACTTTATAATACCTTCTCAATAAGCAGAATGTGTTTTCCTAGCATGCACCACTATGTCTGATCATTAGCTATATCAGTTTTATCAAAGTTCATTTTCGGTTCAAGCTACTGTATAACACAAAGTTTAATTATAACCAAGACTCCAAAGTATAAACAGAAAAAAAATGTAAATGAATCTTCTAAAATTCACAATAGCAATTTTGACACATGCAAACAAAGAATTTCCTTTGTTAATAAGCATGAACTAATGAGAAATGTACTACATGATTATGTTCTGTTTTATTAAAAATAGCAACAAAATACAGAAAACTTATCTACAATTCTCTGTTTCTTTCAACACTTAAGGAAAATATTTAGTCAGTATTTCACTTATGATACTACTTCAAAGACTCACAAAGCATGTTGAAACAGTAATACACACAGGAAGACCAGATTTCATACCATGTGTCCCTGAGCTCGAGCTTTGTTTTCCATGGCTTCTCTCTTTCGTTGCCAGAATTCTTCAACTTGCTTTGCTCTATCTGCAGCTATCCATCCTTTTTGCCTGAGTAATTTCAACACAGCAAGATGAAAGTCTCTGAAATATGACACTCTAAACACCCCCCCCGCCCTGCACTGTCCTCCACCCTGCACTTATTCTAACTAGAACACACAGGGAAAAAAGTAACTTTATATGAGTAAGAAATCTTCAAAAAATGCCTTTCATCAGCCGAAATACAAGTCACACTTCCACAAAATGGAGGAAAATAGGATTAGTAAAAGTGAGAAGAACTATTAAAAAATAAATCCAAAACACTGTATTGCTGTCCTTCCAGATTCTTGTCATCAAAAGAAAAACTAATGTCAAAACACAGTCTTGGTATGATTGTTTCTGGAAGTGTCTCAGCTTGTTCCATTACTGTTATAATTTGTGAAAAAGAAGATTCCTTCAAGACTTCCCTTCAGAGATGAGCAAGAACTCATCACATGAGCCAATCAGTAAGGTTAATACTGTGACAGCCTTTCAAGACTGTCCTATATCTGCAGTAAGAGCTTCTACCACTTAGGGAATTACTACAGTGCTATTATTCTCAGAGTGTTCTGGCAATTCCTTTTAGGGAATCTTGGGGGATTTTTTTGGTCTGTTTTCAAAGGGTCCATGAAGGAATTTTCCTACCCTAGAATGAGCCATGACAAGATGATTGTTTTTTGACAAGTTTCACCCCAGGTCAGGGACCTGCTTGGGAAGACAAGAAGCCTACATTTAGTTTACCATAACTGAGCATCCTGCAACTTTATGAATACATTTGTAACATCACAGAGGAACCAGATTCTGACAAATTTGTTAGAAGTAAACCCAGAGAAGTTCTGTACTAAAATAAATCCAAAAGACTGAGACATGGTTTAAGATATTCTACAAATGGTAGAATGATGAGGCCTTCCCAAGGTTCCCTGAGCCTCCTTTAACTGAGGACCATTGGGGGTTTGGCAACAGTCAGGAAGAAACTCAAATATGCTGATAGCAATAACCCATTAGACTGAGGCAGTTAAAGAAAGAATCATTTTGCAATACAGGAAGCTCTAGTAATTCATAATTAGCACACTAATTAAAATTGCATTTTATTATTTTGACCTTTCACCCCCCAATCAAAAAGGAAATAAATTTTCTTCCATATGCTACAATTCATTAAAAGACGATCGAGATAAAACCACTTTGATACAATAAAACAAACCCTGCTCTGAAAAGGCAAAACAATCCACACAGGTGTTACTGGTAAAGAAACAAATACTTGCCAGTCTTTGTGTACACATACCCAATCCACTTAAAAATTTTTACCTTTTAACTACAGATGAATTCAATTGGTGGATCGTGAAATCTGTGCAAAGCCCTGTCGTGCAGCTGAAGTCTGCCACACATGAACCTTACAGTGTTGGAGGAGAGGTCTTTCCAAAAAAACCCAAACCAAGACAGTCCTATTTGTCTCAAACCAAATTCACAGGAACATCTTATCTCAAAATTTTATAAAAATGTTTTTTCTTACTCTAAAGGTAAGTGACTCATTTTCCTAAAACATTTCAACTAAATTTCTTCTGAGCTGCACTTCTGCCTGAGACAATTTTTCAAGATTGTTTACACCGAACATATTTAGCTTTACAACAGTGGTAGTACAATGCAAAAGACTTCAACTTAAAGATTTCTCAGCTTCTTCAATATATGCTGTGAACTGACTATCTTTAACAAAGTTCTTCTTACCTAAATTCTTTCTTTGAGCGAAATATCATGAACACTTGCCTTCAGCTGGAAGAATTAAGTCCAGGATGAAATACAGCTACTCTGGCTATGATAATAAAATTGCTTCTACGTAACATACAAATTCTTAACACATTTAAGATGGTAAGAAACAGCACCTCAATTTAAGGTCAACAGTAATCCAGTTTATAAACAGAAAAACTCCAATCTCTACCTATTTTGAAACTTCTGGACAGTGTTTCATTAAATGCTTCTGAATTCATGTATTTGAGAAATGCTGAGTTGGTTTCTCTTCCCAGTCTCTATGTTATTTATAATTTGCAGCACTCTGCTATAGTTTCTCTCTAATATGTTTAAAACAGTTTATCCAGGTACAGACAAATATAATCCAATATTTTCAAATGTACGAGTCAAACTGCTTCCTAATCTAAGTAAGAGTTGGGGATTGTGCGCTTTGTGCAAAGCACTGAGAATAAATAGAGGAGGAAATATATTTAAATACAGCTGGCAAAAGATCCCATCTGGTACTGGGTTGTACCAGGAATAATTTTAATTATGGACAACAGTCCGACCTACTATAAAGAATATAAAATATACCTCAGAGCCTTCAGAATTGTAATATCAGTGTCAAGGATGATGTTATTGCTGCAAATTTTAAAAGAGTAAAAAATCTATAATTGCAAATACATATTAATTAGAACATAAAATGGAATTAATTTAGTTTACAAGAATAAATTGTTTCTTTGGCCATTTCCTTTTTCTCACATTAACTCCATTTATTTCTTCCTCCATGGAACAGATCATTGGCTCTGAAGAAGTTTAAATAATGAAGGAGAAAATGTGTGCCTCTGGAAAAGTTAGTAATGTTCACAGTACTAAACTTCCAGGAAAATGGTATTTTCCCATTTACTAGTCGCAACTGCAAACACAGTTCTTTGGGCAATATTATGAGGTCTAAAGGAGATCAAATAAGTTTTGAATAAGCTATTTGAAAGAGTGAAAACATAAAAAGAAAATCAGCACTTGCTTACAATCCTTTTATATATTAAAATACCCTATTTACAGTAATTAGACTTAGATCTTCTAGTTCACTATTTGAATACCAAACTAGAAGTTGTACACCATTACAACACGTGGCATTCACATCTCAATGAAGAAAGCTCCTAGAAGTTTTCCACCGATCAATAAACAGGAGCCAACTATTTTGGGATCATTCTAGATGCTTTGCAGTACTACAAACACTTAGGTGCAGAGAAGACAGGAAGAATAAGACGATGGGAGAAAGAAGCATCTTGTCAGATTAACACAAAAAGTGGAATGATGAACAAAGCAAAGGAGGAGGCTTATGTTGTTATCTGCAACCACATTACGCCAACAATTTTGTCTGAAATCTACTTTAGGTACATTAGATTAGTAAAGTATTTTTTCCATTATTGGAAAATCCAAGATCTCCATTGGCTCTGAAAGAATTGTGGTCTGTGAGGGTCTAACACACAGACAGACAGCACAATACCAATGAATAGAAGTGATTTTGAGACATTCTCAACTACTAAATGAAACTAGACACAGAACAAGTATCTAACATGTAGGGACAGATTCACAGATTATCACAGTCCAACCTGTTTGCACTGGCTTGTTTAGACACCTCCTTCAATCTTTTCACTTTTTTCCTAACTGCACCAACATCGGGTAAATGGTGATGACCTGCAGGTCCCTTAGGAACTCCTGGACGTGTTCCAGGTGGAATTCCTCTGCAGATAAATACGCACAGTAACTTTCATTACTTTCATCTAAAGCAGAACACATGTAGCTTCTAATGGAAGGTAGCCATACCTTTCAACAACTCCTCGGTCTTGTAGTTTCGCCCTCAGTTTGGCTTCCCTCTCTTCAGCTACTCTGAAGACGTTTTCTTTTTGCTGTTGCATCTGATCAAAAATAGCATGATAGTGTTCATAGCGTCCTCTGGAAGACACAGGAAAAGGACCAACACCACCTCCACCGACATAGTATGGTGCCTGGAAACCAAAAGGGCAGGGTGGAAATCTCAAATACTGGTTTTAATAGGCTCTTCCAATTTTTACCTCTTCAGCAGAGTAATAATACTAACATATTATGCAACAATTCTTAATTGGTCCTAGTTTTATCTCTGGCATGCCCCTATTTTAACAATTACAAGATAGATTAATTTCTTTTTATTAGCAGTCCAGAATAAAACACCATTTTAGTTTCCTTTAAAAATAGTCCAGTTATACATGAGCTATCTCTCACACATTTTGGAAGTCACTGAAAATGACTCCATTGAAGTGTCAACATAGATAGATAATATTACATGGCAAAAATGAAAGTTTTAGCAAAAAAAGTGATACAATTCCAACTGAAGTAGTAACAACTGACTTAGAGCCAAACACATTTTTTTCCTGAAGCTAGAACAGTCGAGCACAGTTTTATGTTTGCTGAATGGCACTAAGTGCAGATTTATCTGAGAACCATCATTGCCACCCAACCTATAACTTTATTTCCATCACTAGACTTGAGATGCTTCTCTACTAAAGCTCAGATCAGTGTAACACCTACCACAAGGTACTGTTTTGTGCAAATTATACCTGTCATTCTCAAAGCATTAGAACTCCTGCAGAATTTTCAAGTGAAAATAATGAAAAAAAAATATTTCAAGCAGCTGTGTACAGTAATAGCCAAGGATGGATGCAGAAAATGTGAAACTGGCAAAACAAGGTTAAGGTTGTCAGCACATGCATAAAAATGTTTCCTTTATGCCCGGGGGAAGCAGTCAAATAGCCCATGGTAGTAAATCTATGGAATGTGTTTTAACAACATGTCAATCTACCTTCCAGAGCGGTCTGAAGTACTTAATATAAATTCAGACAGGTGAGTACAGATGTCACAGGCTTAAGACTGCCTGTTTAGAAGCTCTTGAAGAGACTATATTTGACAATGGAATGTATCTCACATTCCAAGTTTCAGTTGTTCAGTGCCATCAATGGCTCCCCATAATCCAGATGAGAGTACTAAATCAAGGATTTATCTAGGCATTCAAACAAATATGCAGGTCTGAATAAAAATAACTATACAAGACTATGATTTCTACAAACAGAAGGAAGAGTCTTACTTTAGACACTATCCAAGGTTTCACATATCATTATTAGAGTTCAGTTTCCAAAATCTGAAGAAATACTAGAGAATGATCATCATTCTCCAGGCAAATTATATGAAGCAGGTGCCCATCAACAGTCTGGAGTACAGTTACAGCTCCTGCTAGAACCACAAACCCAAAGCCAAACACTTGCCACATCTTTCTCTACTCTTCCTCAGAAACAGGTTGCAGCAACCAAACTGAAAAGAAAACAGGAGGACAGAATCATGCAGTGCATGACTCCATTGTGCCTTTGTAAGAGGCTATATGGCTTGTGTTATTGGAAAGCTTGAACAATGCTATTCAACAGCACTGTCAGGGACTTGCTGGATATACTGCTTTCATGCTGGAGAAAGAAAAAAAAAAGTCAAGAATATTATAATAGTATATGGAAACCTGAAATGATGGTAAACTAGCAGGCTTTATGATTTGTACTCAACTATCCAGTTTGAAGAAGACATGTCAATGGTTTTTCCACGTACCATGACGATTTACACCAGTGACACTTGGTGAAAACAGACACACTCAGTGGCCTCAGTTTCCCTAGATAACTGGGAATACAGATAACAATGCAGCTGGATCTACAATAGAACAGTTCATATGTTCACTGTAAAACTCTCTGAGTTAATCAGAAACACTGCATTCAGGAGCACATGCAGCTCTCATCCAAATGTGAGAATGCCTAAATATCATGTTGTATGGGAGCTTGTACTGGTGCCTGCCAGTTTAAAGGAGAGGAGGACAATATAGGAAGCAAATTACGTTTTTTCCTTTTTTTTTCATTAAATCAGCACTTCGTAGTTTTTAAAGTCTGGTATGCTTAAGTTTGCATTTATATTTAAGCTTTACTTACATGATGTGTGGTACACATCCAAGGATGGTATCTATTTTAAAATGAAATATTTAATAAGCAGCTATTGAAACCTGGTTGGTGTTTGTGTATTCCTAATTTCTGTACAAGGAACAACAATAAAACCTCTATCCATTTTGACTTCATTGCTCAGTCAAGTTTGCTTACAAAAACCCTACTGAACATGTTTATGCCCAGTATTTTCATAAGACTCACTACCACCACAATAAATCCCTGTGTTTCAATCCACTTTCTGTTGCCAGATAGACTTACCATAGCACTATTTAAATTTCTGCACTGGCTCTGTCTGATGAAAGTACCCAGACCCTTATAATCAACTAACTTGATGAGACTACTTTCCAGGACAGTTATGTTTCCATGAAACTATGACATGCACAAATAGGGAAAGAGAAACAGTCATGGCAATCAGATTAAATTACGTACAAAGTGAATAGCTAAACAGCACACTGCATTTAAAAAAAATTAGACTTACTCTGAAATTTTTACCCCCATCCTGAACATCTTATTGATACATAGAAACACTTATATTGCTAAATAACAAGGAATGTTTGGAAACAAGTGTTTAATACTGGGAAAGAGGTCCATTACTATAATATAAAAACCTGGGAACAAAAAAATTCCACAAACTTGAATGTGAAAGAATTCATGCATACACTCAGCACAGGAAAAGTAGCAAAAGCAGGTGTGAAAATAAGGAAGTGGTGCATGAAAACCATTACTGGCAGAAAGAGAAGAGATTCAGAAATTTAGAAACATTAAAAATGAAAATTGCACATAATCTCCAAAAGGCCAGGGAGGACCTGTTACAGTCTATCTCAAATTATTCACAGATTAATAACAGACAGCCTCAAGAGTTGACCTCCAAGAGCAAATCCTTCTTAAAAGAGAAGACCATTTCATACAATCAAAGGTGGGGGGAACAGACTCCACCACATTTCTGCATCTGCTGCCAACCTTAACACCACTTCCACCTGAACCAAGCACATTCCTCCATCCTTGTTCCCTGGCTCTGTTTATTCGTTCCATCTGAAGGAGAAAACAATACAGGAAAACAAAATTCAA
This sequence comes from Peucedramus taeniatus, assembly GCA_013400575.1. Taxonomy (NCBI): domain Eukaryota; kingdom Metazoa; phylum Chordata; class Aves; order Passeriformes; family Fringillidae; genus Peucedramus; species Peucedramus taeniatus. The sequence continues at coordinate 8,644 of WBNO01023192.1, forward strand.
GGAACCACTAAGTAAAAATTGAACTTCACTCTTAACACATTTTAAACATATTTTACCCTTTCTTTTTCCAATCTTCTCATTTCATCTGCCTTCGGTAAACTGATCTGCAATGTGTAAGGATTAAACATATTAAGGAACTGGGAAATCAAACTACTGCACATTCTTACATAACTCACCACACCACAAGGTATGTCATTAACATTTCTATAGGGGAATAAAGAAAAATCTGAAGACTCTTGTCTACCTGCTCTCTCTGGCGTTTTTCTTTTTCAGGCAATTCTAACTTTTTCTTTTTTGAAGGTTCCTGAAAAATAAGCATATAATTTGGTATTTATTACTGAGCCATTACTCTGTCAAGATGGGTTATTGATCCAATTGCTGGTGTATTGCATGAAGATTAAAAAAAAGAAACCACTGCTATATAATGTTTGGGAAAAAAGATGAGGAGGAAAGGTTTGAAGGTTTATTTTGTCATTCTTGCTGTGGACTTGGCTTTTGCTCAGGCTGCAAACAGATTATTTCATGATACCTCAAATTTCTCCTCCTTTTTTCTACTGGAATAATTTTCATCAATGGGGTTGGTGAAACTTCAAATTAGACAGCATGGTGTCAGAATGAGAGAAAAATTCTACCAAAAAACATATTCCTAAGTCACAACTGAGTGTGCACTAAGTGGGCTTTAATTGATTATTCAGGAGGTTTGAAGTGAAAAGCACTGCTAGGATATAGGGGTACTTGTTCATCCTGTACTTTAAGTTCTTCAAAAGCTGAAGGCAGTGATTTTTAAATCTGTTTTGTCTTAATTTTTCTTCTCTGGTAGTATCACTCTTCATTATAATCTTTTCTTTATAGAAACTCTTTGAGGGGGCTTATATATTAAGATTCTCTTATTTAGAAGGTTATCCTAGGGCTCTTTTGCTTGGTACTTCACTTGGTTCCAACTCTAACTAAGGTTCTTGTTACCTATGACAACACAGTTACCACTGAATACCTGCTAAAGAAGTAGCTATAGTTAACAAAATGTGCTGTTTACTATAACCTTCTCAAAAAAGCCATCAATACTTTTAAAGATTTTTTTTTGACCACAGATACACAGAGCTTCACAGCATTTTCTTTTGACAACATGCAATCCTGTCAAATGGGTAATTTAAAATTTGTATTGCTGAATTTTAAGTATTGCTGAAGTTGGAAACCTTTAGAGACTTGTAATAATATAATGTTAATGTTAATTAAAGGAGACAATTGTTACATGCTCCTCTGAAAGGCCAGCTAAGAGCTGCAAGCTCAGACTCAAGAGAAGAAAATTCATACTGAGATGTAGCCATTGTTTCTATCCCACATCTTATCACTGGGTACAATTCACAAGAAGACTGTCCTAAAATAGCAGCATTAAAACACATAAACCTTGTGATTTCATAAGGACACACAAGAAGTCTGCACTCTCCCTTCTTGCTTTTTCAAACTATGTTTCATGAGCCAACAATTCTTGTGTGATCAATAAGCTTTTCTCTAAACCTCTAATGACTGTTGAACTTCACAGATAATTTGCATCTCCAGGATATTTTTCTATTCACCTACAACTTTGACAGATGGATGGCACTTCCCTGAAGTGCCATGGGAGAAGGAAAAAAAAAACAAACCTCAAAACAAGCCCCACAACAACAACAACAACCATGTTACTTATTAAGAAGAAAATCTGAACTAGTTCTCTTTTGCTAAAGCAGCAGCCTCTTGGTTGATAGTTGTTTGGCACATATAGCTCAAAACTAGCTGTAGCAAAAACAACTCCTGATCATGCAGTAATAAATGGAATAAAAGAGAGAATATAAGTTTTATGTAATCAGGAATACAAAGAAGACAACAGGAAGAAAGATCAGAAGTACTTTATGACAGTATACAATAAACTTTCTCATTAGCTCATGGAATTAAATCTGGGAAAATTCTCTTCCAATTACACAGTTTCTCTGCCTAACAACACTGTAAAATGGCTGTAAAAAGTTTGCCTATTTTTTTGAAAACTTGAAATTACTTTGGAACTAAGGAAAAAATGCAAAGGTTCCTATCCAGTGTCAATAGGCTTCCAATATTTCTAAGAGTGGTTAACATCAACAAAGCAAATGAAAACACACAAATGTAATTCAGCCTTGGAATTAAAACCCAAGCCTAAAGTAGGAGTTTACAAAAATTATATTAAAACCAATTAAACAAACAATCAATAATGAAGCAAGCCAAGCATTTAAACTACTAGTTCTACTTTCTCTGCAGGTGCATGAGGCATGTCCACATACCAAGACATTTTGAAAAGGAAGGCATAGTATTTAAATAAGGTATGAACAAAACAGCTCAATTTAACTAACTTAGCCTCTTACCTGTCTAATTTTAGTCAATGGCTTCTTCTCATTAGGCTTTTTAGGTGGACCACAAGACTTCCTGATAGTTAAAGGCACTCCATATTTTGCAGCAGGTTTGGTAATTTTCTGAGCTGGTGCAACTGAAGTCAGTGTTGGTTCTTGAACTGGTCTTTGAGCTGAAAAGAAGGAAAAAAAAAAAAACAAAACCCCACAATAAAAAAATCTCTGGTTTTGAGCTACCCAGGCTGGCCAGTGTATGGTATTTCTTAGAACAGCAAAACTAGAGAAAAACAGGTGAACTGTGTGTCAGGGATCAAAGTTGTGTCTAAGGCCCTGACATATTTGGCCTGCTCTTGTGCACATCCACAAGACAATGAGGAAAACTTAACTGTATAACTGGGTGGGAACCTGACCCTTGAAAGAGAAACAATGGATTGGTCCATCGGTGGGAACTTAACCTGTGAGAGAGGAACAATGCACAATGGAGCTGTTGTTAGCATGGAGGTGGGGTCATGAGCCACTGTGGCTTCATCTCACGTGCTGGCCAGACGTCTTATCTGGAAAAACTCCACTCCTCAGTGTAGAAGCCCTGAGGAGAAGCCTGAGATGTGGTTCTGGGGTGGAGGGGTGACAATGACTGGATGCACACTGTGTGGATCCAGGGAATGCCCTGAAGGTGCACTGCCTGCCTGCCCCTCCTGCATGAGCACCATACTCTCCATGTCCTTTGCTTGCCCAGTGGCTTTGCAGGAACCAGGGCATGCATTATTTGCTACTGCTAGTAATAAAAGCAAATTTACTTTGCCGTCACAGTTGGGCTTCAGGTTTGTTGTGTATGGGCATCCTCCTGAGCCCATAACAAACCACTAACATTTCATTCACATAAGCTGATGTATTAGCGTGTCTAAGCTTGATGTTTGATAAGAAATAGAAGAAAACAATTCCCGTGTTTTTTCCTCTTAATCCTTCAAGCTGGATAACTGACACTTCATTCGGCTGCCTTGCTTAACTGCACAGTGGTCCTGCACACAGGGAAGAGGTTTCCTAATGGCATGGAGAGGCAGGCCTATCTCCACCAACAACACTGGACCGAAACCTGCAATGCTAATGTCACCAGAAGACGAGTTCTAGAAGAGCTTTAATGGCTTTCAGGGATATTGCTTTTCCCCACAGCGTTCCTGAATATACACCAATATTGTGGGTTTGATTCTGGGTTAGCAGGGCTCTCTCACCACAGAGTAGGAGGTCAGCAACTCTATCAAAAGATACAAAAGCCCTTGCCAGAGCATCAAATAATTACAGGGAAATAAAAGAATTGGGAAGGAAATCTAGGGAAAAAAAAAGGCAAACTAATGCAGTAAAATGAAGCAAGACCATTTTGACAGAATAAATCTACTTTGTTACTACTATCAGAAATTTTACTGAATTAGACTGAAACCAGGGCTTTATTTTGGAATCTCTAATGAAACCTCCCGCATTTGTTTTTGAAGAAATCATACTTCTCATTAGCCATTTTTCATTACTAAGGGATTAAAATAAGTCATATAATCATAACATATGAATTAGTTCCATTATTTGCAGACTATGCTGTCTCCTTAAATTTTGGAAGTGTAGCATACTACAAGAGGAAAAAGTACACTTAATATATTACAGGCCCATAGCTTGTATTTGCATTATTTGTACACAACATATGTCTGGCTCCCCAGGGGAGGGGAGGAAATTGCTTCTTCTCTCTTTTTGCTCCTGAAAATTCTACAGTCAGGTATGAGAACACACACACAAAAAACCAAACCAAAACAAAACAAAACAAAAACAAAAAAAAAAAAAACAAACAAACAAAAAAAAAACCAAACAAAAAAAAAAACCCTAGTAAAAGAACAAAGCTACATACATGATCTTGACAGTGCTGAAAGTAAAAGCAGTGTAGACACTAACTTACCTGGTGAAGTATGTGGTCCAAACTTGTGGAAAATTTTGTGACTGAATTCCCCTGCAATAAGCTAAACAAGTTGAAGAGTTAGTCAACAGTACCTGTGACCAAAGCTCGGAGGAACTCATTTTTAGACAAGTGTGCCATTAGCAGTAAGCATCTAACGAAGAGCATTTACTGTAAATTACATGAAAATGAATACTCAACTTTATGCATTGAATCTAGTATTACTAACACCAATATGAAGCTGGAGTATTTTCAAACATTTTTGGCATAATTACTCAAGTAATTTTAAAAAGCAATTTAGCCTGACTTCTGGGTGGCACATGTTATCTCATTTATGAGCTAGCTAAGAATCTAGAAAAAAGTTAATGTGAGCATCAACACAATTTTTATGCATAATTTATTTTAGATTTCTGAGTAGCTGCCGAAGTTCACCTCAATTTCTCATATAGCTAGTGTCAAAAAAATTTTCTTAAAAAATGTTTGCAGTTTTAAAGAGTTGCTATCCTTTTCAAGATGGGAAGATGATCACATACGTGGATATCTGGGAAAACACACATGGTGTGCTGTCAGGCATATCAAATTAGCATAATAAAATACGGAAAGCAGTCTTACTGGGGTGAAAAATTTGACATTAGACAAATAATATTCAAATATTAATAGGCCATCATCTTAAATTGTATGTAGTTCAGAATCAAACACCTCAAAATCTATATAGTAGAAATGAAAAGCATTCAAGGAAGAGCCACAAGGATAAATGAAAAGTGTCAGTTCAGGAATAGCCTTTACAGAATCTTGAACTACTCAGATTCCTTTGATTTGTACCAGTCAGTTACAACGGATGTTGAGGAGTTAAACCTGAACAAAAAAAAATCAAAACAAGAACCCAAGTGCAGAACTTAGGACTCTGCACATGATGGCAAAGCAAATTTTTAATCTATAGAGTCTAGCATCAAAGATTCTATAAGCCAGAAGTCAAACAGTTCCCTACACTTTCCTACTTATGGTATTTCAGTGATCTTGAAGCTTTTATTTGAGTGATAAGCCATAGCAACTGAAGTATGGTATTTCCATGATAACACCTTTACTGATAGAAAAGAAACCTGACTCTTCAGTATCTTTCAAAGAGTCCCCTCTCCTTTTTAAAAACTGATGCTAATTTAGATCCGCTCTTTAATGCAACTTAGTAACTATGAAACTAAAGAAAGAATTTACATAAAACTGGAAAACTGATTTCCTGATATTTAAGAATAGGATTTCAGCAACAGTTGCAACATCCTGAAGATGTCAACTATGAAAAAAATTTTAAGCTTAGACTAAGGAAAAGACGGACAACAGCACTAGCCATGGATGATACTGAAAGAAAATAAGCATTACAGCTGTATCACAGAATGACTACCTCCTGCTGAATATGAATGCACCAGACGGATACATTTAGTAAAAGGTGCTTTCTGTGTGGGGTTTTTTTGGTTGTTTTAAATATTAGATAACACCTCTAAGTCAAACACAGCAGTAGTACAGTTGGAAAAATTACACCTAAGTATTCATACTCTATTTAGGACAAATTAGTATCACCATCTGGAGATAGAGACAGCCTATTACTAATTATACTTAGACTGACTAAGTCCAAATAAAAATTTCATATTCATTCTAGCTACTGGAAATAAAATCAGATCAAACTATTACTGTTGCAAATGTTAGAACAAACTTATCTATAAAGATTTCTGAATTTTACTTTTCTTTGGGACTTCAATCTGAAGTAAGTTGAAAGTCTATTTCAACATAACAGAAATTCCAATTATATATGGCTTTTCATGACATTTCTTAAGTTGTGAGTTAGAACTCATTAGAATTATGGGTTCTGCACTGCACTTCTTCCATGTCCTTTCTCTTCTATATTTATTTACATCATACCAGTACTATTATTCACTTGTTAATCTTGATCTCTTTTAACCAGATTCATATTAAAAAGATATTATTAGATACCAAATGATAGGAACAGACTTTAAGCAGAACAGGAAGCAACTTCTTTGAGGGTATATACACATGATACATTTAAACATCAAGAAACTCAAAGATGATTTTCCTTAGCATTATTTTCCAGAACAGGCTCTCAGGTCATTCCAAATTACAAACAAAAATGGACTGAAGAAATTCTATACAGCAACAATGCTGAAATAGTTGACAGCAGCATTTTATGAAAAGATGTATATCTGAACAAATAATCTCAGTCATGATTACTCACTATATAGAAAAACACACAAAACAATGCACTTCAGAAAATGTCACTTTAGATTTACTTACGGAAACTACCAAACACTTAATAATTTTAGACTTTACTTTACAGTTCATGGTAAAACTAGTTTTTCCTTAACTGACCCTGTCTATAAGAGCTCTAGGGAATACTATTACTCTAGTTTTCCACGTAATATATTAACATTAAAATAAAGAAAAAGGAAATTTTTATTATGCTTTTACTAAAGTTAGGATTAAAAGTAATTCCATACCTCTGGTGTGAGAAATTTTTCAACCCGTTTGGCTATAAAGTTTTTCTCCAATATGGAGTTTACTGATGGTCTGTTCCTAGGATTCCTTTTGAATAGCTGTGACAGCAGATTACGTAGGTCATAGGAGTAATGCATAGAAACAGGAGGAAAAGGTCCAGAGATTATCTTCAGGACCAAGTTCTTCATGTTCCCGGCTTCAAACTGTATCATACAAGGAAGAGAACAGCTATTCTTATTGCCTGTCCGCATGCAAGGCTGCATATACAGATGATGAAGAAACCAAACTAACAGTTCCTTTGCCTCAACATACACATTTTCAAGGTCAGCATCAGCAGCTCAAAATAATCTGTTGCCAAGTATCCAAATTAAAATTCCAATTAAAAATACACCACAATACAGGTATTTCACACTACGGAGATATAATATTACTAACAATTACTTCCCTCCAGATCTAGAATGACAGTGATATATAACTAAGGAAAAAATAATTATCTGCTCAACCTCTTCTTGCAAAGGCTTTGAACCACAGCATGCCTTCTGCCTTTTTTAGCAACCCCACATTTCAAATTACAAAATGTAAAGTATTCACACTCCTTCAGGACGAAATCCAAGGGAATGCTCAGACTTCAGTTTAAGCTCAGGTAACAAAGGGAACCATTTCAATTCCTTTGTACAATAAAAAGAAAACATATCACCCAGCTAACAGAAAACAAATCGCTGACATCTACTCTTAGAAATTAAACTGTGTCAGCAGTGTTGCCACATAAAAGACCAAGCAAGAACAAATTACAAAAGCTTGAAATGAAATTAAATCCTTATCCATTGAAAATATTTCTTTCCATTTTCATGTTGTTATAATCTTTTTCTTTTAATAAAAATAGCTACTAAGAACCTCCAAATAAAACAAAATCCACAGGACAGGAAAAAACCCAAACACTTTCTTTTCTTCCTAACTGAAAAATGGATGATGAAGACATACTCTTCAAACTATACACATACATAGATAGAAAAATAAAAAATTGGAAAAAGGCAACTCTTTGACCTTGGAAGTTTTTTCTAAGCACTATTTCAGTTCTAAACAGAAATACATTAATCCATCTGCAAAAAAGCAGAATCTAAATTCAGATTTTCAATGAAGCTTTCAATGAATTCAAGCTTTTTTGGGAATAAAACCCAACCCAACCAAGCAAAAATCCCAAATAACAACAACAAAACCAACAAAAACCCCAAAACAACCAAGCAAAAAAGCCCACAAATGCCCCCTACTATTCCTAGTATCCTTTATTTCAACACCTAACAATTTTTTTCAGCTAATACAATCCATTAAAAACAAAAGTGCCAAGACAGCTGAGAGACTGGCATGGAACAAAACACCAATAAAAAATGTGGGTTGGCACAGGAAGCAGAGATGAAAATAAATAAGTAAAGAAATGAGAAAGAGAAAAAAAGAAAGAGAAATTTTCAGAGATGAAAATAAATAAATAAATAAGCTAAAGGTAACTTTCAAACAGCTACCATGAAAGCATTTCATCAACTAAAATAGATCTGCATAACATCAGAAATAAATTCTGTTTGAAATCACTACCCTTTTATAGACACACAAAGTTTCTACTCACCGCATGTTTAAGTGTACACATTTCATAGAGAACACAACCAAGGGCCCAGATATCACTAAATCAAAGAGAACACATTACTTTAAAACTTAGTTCTAGGTTAATATTGCCAAGTAATTTGTATCTGTGAAGTCTATCACTGAAGAGGAAAAGGATGGATTTTGAGTGTGCACAAGCTCCCCTCTATGGACTTCTTTGACCCTGCAAAACCCCAAGGAAACAAAAATCCCAAAATCAATTCATCAAACAAAATAAGGCCACCCTGAAAATAAGTCGATGATATTTTGTCTTCTGATTTAGAATCATTTCAACCACAGAAATCAGACAAAATATGGACAAAGGCTTTTTTTGTTGAAATATATACATTTGTCTGAGGTCTTTGAATTAAACAAACAACATCAAAAAAAACCCCTCATCACCTAATTCAGCAAATACAACTCTCAAAGTCAATTTATTCTGTTTAGCAGTGACTAAACTTATCCTCACTCATTACAGGATTTGGTTAGAACACCATTGGATAATAACCCCCACGTAGAAGAAATTAAAGGGAAGGAATTGTAACAATTTTCATGTCTCAAGAAATCCACTGAAATGAGTATTAGGCACTCACAGCAACAAATGCAACAGCTTGGTGCACTGGAAAGGTAACTTACTACCATTTAATTACACTGGGGACACTGTTACCAGGTACAGGCTGCTGCCAGGGCAGCAAAGGTGCAAGCAAGGTACCTGGAGCAAGCTGAGCCACCCATCTAAGCATATCATGTGATCACATAATCAAATTGCTGTCTTCCATCCTTAACAGAGTTTTACGTTGGTAGGGCATAAACAAAGGCAGAACAACCACTGTGCAGATAGGCAAAAGTAGAGTCACAATTAAGAACACAACTAGATCTAGAACTTAGCATTAAGCTAAGTTATCTCTCCATGACATTGCTTTCTACTTCAGACCTACCAAGGAACCACCTCTACAGTGAAGCTCAATACCTACTTGGGTAAGAGACAAACTAACAGATGCTCACCATCATTGGATTACAACAGCTTTAGATTCCTAAAAGAACTTATTTTCTTCTTTTTACCAAAAATGTTTAATAAAATGCTTATTAGTACCTTTTATTGTTGTAAGGCTTGTTCTGACATATTTCAGGCGACAAATAGTACGGTGTTCCTATGCAAGTGCGTGCCAGCTCTGCAGTACTAAGACAAAAATACGGATGGATGTTAACTGGTTAACTCAATGAAGTGCACATTGCGTTTTCCTTGATCAAAGTAACTCGAATTAAGTCAGAGGAAAAACAGTATCAAAAAGGAGTTACCTGTTCAGAACTCTGGCGATTCCAAAATCTCCCAGCTGTATTGTTCCATCTTTGGTTAAAAATATATTCTTGATACAGAAACGTTAAGAAGTCCGTTAATTAAAATATTCATACAATTGCGCACTTTTTAGTCTCACATGTTTTGAGAAGAAAGTTTTCTACCATTCAATCCCCCTGAAGTCATTGTTAATGACTACTAGGGAACACCAGACTTACACAACTCCTACTTGATTAATATGAGAAAACGCTACTTCATTGTCAAGCAATCTTTTCTGTCCCCACACATAAATACATGAGTAACCCTTGTAGTTTCATCAAACAGTCTCACCTGTTTGTACAAATATATTAATCTCCTGCAGACTGAAGAAGTGTTTTCAGTATTAGAAATGTTTCCATAAACAAACTAGGAAGATATGAATGCAATCACTTTGAAAGAAAATTCAATTGACAAACAGCCACCTACATACCTGTGACTTTATGTCCCGATGCAGGATTTTTCTATCATGTATGTGTTTTAGTGCTAAACAGATTTGTACAAACCAATCCAGAATCTATTCATAAAAGAAAATGGAACATCAACTTCATCACTTATCTGAAAATTTCCCCACTTACACGATATTATCAAATCAGATTTTAATTATAACTATGGATTTTACCTTCCTCCCCCCCTTACCTGCTTCATTTATACTAAAGAATAATTAAAAACTTAATAGTACTGTCACTATAATGCAAACCTTTTAATGAAAGATGCTTATTACCCAAATTTGATATTAAGCTTGAGACTACTATTTTCATTGCGAATTATAAACCTAGAAGAGGTATGCAACAGGGATTTGATTGGCTAAAATGCCTAAGATGTGGAACTTGCAAATTAGAAGATTCTACTTTTGCTGTAGCCAATACAAGTCACTTTGCACTCAGGTAATCAACTGAGTCCTAAGAGTCCTAGGAAGCCTACTGGTGCTCTCAGAAACACTTATTTTACATATAGTAATTTTATGTGCCTTACCTTAAAAAGGAAAATATTACAAAGTAGATTTTGATGAGAAAAGCAACATCCAACTAGAAGACTATGAACAAGCCAACAATGCCCTTTTTTGGGTAAATTTGCAAATATTACAATTTAAGAAGTGACTAATGACAAGAACTTTGCCATGTAATAGTAGTTTTACATTCACTACGTAGAAGTACATTCATGACAAAATTATAGCATAATGCAAGGCATAATTTTCACTTTTCCACTTGAAGTCTTTCTTGTAAAAGTAAGGTCAAACTAGAAAAATTCAAAGTTTCACAACTTAGATCCCAAATGTTTCATATACTACAAGGGCTTTCCAAACCCAGGTAAATTGAGATCCTACTGCATGCAGACAGAAAAGCATAGAAAATTTATAAACAAAGAAACACGTCAGTCCTAACAAAAAAAACACCCTGAATCCTACATAACTTCTTTTTACTTAATTTAACCAAATCTGTACTTAAAATACTCTCATTTATTCCAAACTATGCCACTTCTCTTTCACTAAAAATTACTTTAAAACCAATTTTGTGGAAAAAGAAAATATATTGGAAGTATATCAGCAGAATATTAAATTTTTATTATTGGCAAAATGAACTTCTGAATGATGCCAACTCCATATTTCCATTTCCACACTTCATATTATATACTTACAAAGTCTATTATTTTATACTTAAGACACATGAAAATCAGTATTACAATACAGCAATCCTATGCCATTACATCTTTAAAAATTATTTCAGAGATTTAAGGAGATTCACATTGTCATGCACAGTATTTTTCACGTCTCAAATTTGGTTTACTTCACAAGAAATCCAACTTTAAAAAGCATCTTACGCATACAGACAAAATCTCAAGTAACATACCCAGGACTTCCAACCATATTTTCTTTCTGGTTCTTTTTTTTTTTTTTCTGCAGTTGGTTTTTTTGTTTTGTGTTTTGGTTTGGTTTTGCTTTTTAATGATACTACATTGACCAATAGCAACAAGAACAACAATGGCTGTTTGAGAATTTCTTTTAGATTAAGCAACTACATCTATAACCTGAACCAAAATAATTTCAAATTAATGAAAAATATCCTGCAACAAAATACTATAACAGCAGTTTGCTGTTACCTGATCTTCAGAGAACAGGATTCCTTTCTGGGCATTTATCTTTTTAAATAGGTCTCCTCCTTCACAGTAATCCATCACTATGTACAGACAGCCATTTTCTGTAAAGTAAAAGATAAAGTATTTTAAAAAGACAAAAGCAAGACCCTTCTTCACTTAACTTTCTAAATATCTTCACCACAGTCACAGAAAAAGCAACAAAAAAATTTATCACATGCAGCTTCAGATATAATTAGTCCATTTTTTCAAACTTCAAGCAAAAATATATTTATTATTTTGAGTTTCACAACCTAATTTTTCCATTTTGGTAACATTGGACTATTTTGATAGGGAGAGAAAAGAATTACATCTATTGAACCAATGCTCCAACATGGTGTTTAAACCACTATGAAGTTAAAGGTGTCGTTTTATGAACACAATATAAAACCAATCTTTGAACTTCTTTTAAACATCCTATAGATCCCCCTACCCTAAAGGGATCTTAAGTTGCCTCTATTTGTCTTCTTTTTTCTTGGAATTTTACCTGGACTTGCCAGAACATGACAGCCATCAGCTTTCATACTATTCATGCAGTTTATTTCAGTCTGAAGAACAGTAAGAGAACTTCCAGCGGACAATGAGCAATGGAAACAATTATTTTCTCATTTTTGAATGAAATCTCAGAAGACTTAAAAAAATCCCATGCAAGTTTCCAGTAGGAGGTATGAACAAACATAATACATTTCATTCAAAGTCATGGTTTTTCCAATTACTGATGAAAAAACAGATTAGGCAGAAGCAAATTGCAAGTTGCCAAAAATGTAGTAACTACACTACTCACATACTAGGCATGATTTTGAGAAGAGATGAATAACTGCAGAAAATCAGTCGCTGCTCAAAAGAAAAAGAACTCCTATTTTATGAAAAAGTTAGTCACAACACTTAAAAACCTTTGAATTAAAATAAATTGAATCATCTAAGTTACTTAAATTTCACTCCCATAGAAAGCTTCTGAAATCTGCCTTTCAAAACATCAAACCCTTAAAGTTTCTATGTTCGGTTATTTTATTATTATCTTTAATTAGTGTTATTTTAAAAGATGATTCTAAGAGTCTGGATTTTTTGCACGTCTATTGCTGAAATAATTTTCTTCTATGAACTTTATATTCAATGTATTCAAAGTCAATGTGTTCTGGCAATAAAGATGTAACACAAAGTCTTGTGAATTATGGATTACAGGATCTACCTTGTAAGAAAAAAACAGTCTTAAAGAACAGCTCCCTACCAAAATGAAGAAAGCAGTGTGCATTTATAAACCAGAAGTGTGGCTGTGTAATATGATTATGTCACAAAAATCTAATTTATTAAAAAGACAAAGTGAAAGCCCCAGGCAAAAGACATAAAAAAGTCAGCAGAAAGGAAGAAAAGAAGAAGAGACCAAAATCTCTAAACAGCAATTCAAATAATATTTAGGGGCTTTTAATAATATTTTAACTTTTATAATAGGTTTTTGGAATTTTTTTTCTGTTCTGCCCATTTCCCAAGACATTCACTGTGAAGACAATGCAGATGTATAATTGTAGAATGTAGAATTATATTTGTCCTTCCTTCACTGCCTGATGAAGTAAACAGCCCCATCTATTTTTCCAATTCTGAAAGCAATGACATGGCTGCAGTTACTGAAGACTGCGCTCTAACACAACAGACTTGGACAGAAAACTGGTCTTGCTAGGTTATCAATATCCAAATTTAGACTGTAATTTAATCTACACAAATTTAACCTACAGAAGCATTCCAGTTGCTAGGGTACATTCAAGGAGACTTATGCTCTGGAGAGACAAGAGAATATCTTTGATTTAAGCATCAACCAAAACCAATGCATGTAAAGGTATAGTCATGAATTTTGTTTATTTGTTGCCCTTTTTCCTGAATTAGAATTATATTTAAACAGGGATGGGAATTCTGAAAAAAAATACGGAAAATAACTGAAGCAAGTAATAAAGGTATGAAAAATACTAATTAAAGAGAGAAAACTCCCTGACTTTTCGACTAAGAGCAGTAAGAAGTGCACACAGTCACTCACATTACTTCAGGTTCTATTGTTAGTTCATCTTACCTTCAAATGACTCCCTATAGAGGACAATATTTGGGTGTTTCATGTTAGCCAAAACAGCAACTTCTCTCCTTGATTCCTCTCTCTCCTTATTTGACATCTTCAGAAGGAAAATAATGATTTGTGAGACCAGAAATACAAGAAGAATGGATCAAGAATTTATTAATAATAAACAATTACCTTAGAGATGTTTATTTCTTTAATAACATACTGCTGGCCATTTTCTTTAGCTCTGACAAGTATTGCTTTCCCAAAGGATCCTTCTCCAATCTTCCGTACTTTGATATATTTATCCATAGTTCTCGTCTTAAGGCATCCTTACTTGAGTACTGGAAAAAACAAACAAACAAACACAAAAAAACCCATGTGCACAATTAATGAGGTGTACCTAGTCATCTAGCCTGATCAGGGCATGGTACTTTTACTTAAAATGTTGATCCATTTGTCTCTTCAGTTTATTTTCTGTAAATCATCTACTCGTAGTCTCAAATCTGTTTTGGTACAATTGGCTCATTTTGGCCAACAAGGGCTGCCTAACTAAAACCTGTTTTGTCTTTCATTTTGACTAAAAATAATCTGTTTTGTCTTTAAATAAATCAGTGCAATCAGTCCCAAGGTTTCTGATTCAGCTGGCATACAGACATCATAGAGCTATAGCACCTGGTTAGAAATGTTTCGTTCAGCTTTACTTGGAAGAAACACAGTGGAGGCAAGGGGAATTCCTATGCATTGTTTCTTAAGAAGAACGAAATCCAGCTTTTTTATCACTATAATGAAGTCAAAAATTGCCTGAATTCAACAGATCCCCATCACATTTCAAATCATTATTCAATACAGAAAGGTGTGGCTTTAAGACTGACTGAAAGACTCTTTTCATGATGCATATAAAACAAATAATTACAAAATGGCACAAATCACTATTTTTTCATGTACTATCTGACCATTTAGACTACCTTTTCAAATTAAAAGGAGTACTCAGGTGAATTTTGATGGTGTTCAAGCTTCTGTATTAAAAACACTTTGGTAAAAACAGGACAGTAGGGAGATGCAAGCAACAGCTATGGCAATATATAGATGTGTCAGAACAGCATGGTGAAAGGGCAAAACAAAGACCAAAGTGACAAATGTGAGAGCAAATCCACATTAGACTAAAAGATTATATTTTTAGAGCAAAAAGAGCTTCCATATCTTGAGGAAGTTTTCATAAGCTGAAAAAGAAAAAAATGTCCTAAGATTTTCTTCACTTAAGCCTCACTTGCAAGAGCTAATAGCACTTCTGCTTTGCTGCACCCAGCCTCCTTCCAACAGGAGATCCTAGTAGCTTAGATCCAAACTTCACACACATCACAGGTCTCTCTCCTCAATTTGAGATTTTTTTTTTCAGAATTACCATGTACTAGACAGAGATGCTGCTTAACAGGACCTATCCCATGAAAGTAGACTAAAATGAATAAGCCTGATTAGCATAGCAAGACAAAGCAAGAGAGATCTAAAGTAATCTGTTCTACAAAAGAGGAGATGTAAAGCCTATTAAGACTAAGCATAACTACCAGGAAAGCAAGAAGTTAAAATTACAGGCTTGCAGTGTTTTGGTAAGGTTGGTTTTTTTTTTTCAATAAAAAGTTGCACTTCTAAGCATGAGAAGGTCTTGGGTACTAACTTCAATACTCTCTTTCAGGCAACAGTAAAAGCACAGCAGGTGGGACACAATTTGAACTTCACACGACTCTACTGAAGTTCTCTTCCTACCCTACTTTATGAAACAACCAGAATTGTTCTACAGTTAAAACAGATGCATTAGGCGTAGCTTAGGGCTGCTTCTGCATGCTGCTCCGTGCAATTACAAATGGGCAGTAACCAGCGTTCGGGCGAGAGGTTACACTTCAGTCAAAGCGGGTATATAATCTTCCATGAGTTAGAGAGCTTATTTTTACATGGGGCAACGGAAAAATATGCGTCCAGAGGAAGGACATCAGCGCTGACAGGGCGTTGTCTTTTCAAGCCCAGGGCAGTAAGTCAGTTCATCGGACACGCAGGAGAGCGGCGCAAGTCACATCCCGAGGCAGCCCGACCGACCGGAGCGCACGGCCAGGCCAGGGCCGCGCGTACGGGGAGGGGCAGGGCAGGGGCC
>WBNO01023248.1:0-11906 GCA_013400575.1 Peucedramus taeniatus
CATGAGTCTGATTAAATCAGTTTCTAAGATGTCTTTTATTTCTCTATGCATTTTTTTATATTAAACTCCTAGGTTATTAATGTTACATTCTTATTTTGGAGCATGCATATTTGCTGCTGCAAAAAAATTTGCTTTTCATTTGTTAACCTTGTGCCAAACTGGTCTGCTGTATTCCACTCAATGGGCCTGTGACTTTCTCTGCACTGACTTTGAGCCCAAAGTGCAGCAGACTTCTTTGTCTGGTGTTTCTTAAGTGTTTTCCTTCTCTACTTGCTCCAGTACTTGTTCTACCTTTTCATTCTTTCAGTTGTATAGCCTTTTATATGTAGAACTTTGTCCACCTGGAGTAAATAATAATTTTCTCTGCCTTTTCCTGACACTGCAGTGTACTTTTGGTCCCACTTTCTCTCTTGGTCCTTCTAGCTTATTGCAGACTTGGATACTCTGGGCTGGAGAGGTCACTGTGGTTATGCAAAGATCTTCAGAGGATCTCCTGTTGTAGAACCCTTGAGTTACTTTTTTTTCTCAGCTTGTGACTTTACTGCCAGTGCCCATATGTTGACTTTAATCTCCTATTTTGACTTGTGTAGAAGCTATCTGCTACTGTCAGAGTGTTTAGCATTACTACAGCTGGTTTCAGACTAAACTCTTTGGCACACAATGGGGATTTATTATTTTTTTCAATTTTTGTGTAATGTCAGTACAGTGGTAACAATTTATTAATGGTAATGATGTACTATCCCTTTGTTGATGGAACCTCAGAGCAAGTCAGTGGAATGTGCTAGGATTGAGTTACATTCCTATCTGAAAAATCATCATTTTAAGACTACTGTTTGGAGATTTTTGTCAACTTAGTGTTACTCTTAAGTAAATAATGTGAAAAAAATAAAATCTAATCATGTCATGATGTGGAGTACCATTGTGTTTGAAACTTTTTTATTTTTGTCACTTTCAGGATGAAAATCAAGACTAATGTGTGTTAGAATTTTAGATTCTGGTATACTCCTATTCCCTAAAAAGCAAGCTTCCCTCATGTATGTTTTATTTCTTTCCAAGAAGAGTCTTTCCTATAGGAGCCATGGAAACAACAGTATTATTATGAATGCTTAAAGAACCCTTTTTGCCCTGCCAATTACAAATATCTAATTTGGATTCCGTATTAAGCTTTTTAACTTTATAATGTCTTTTTCTGAGTTTTGTGTACTTGCTTTCAGCGGTAGCTCTGGCTTATTTCTTTCCAAAAAACAGCCAACCTTTCTATTTTATAATAGCCTCGCATTCCTCTTAGCAAGTATGCTTTTGTGTGTGTTTACAAAAAAAAGCTTGAACTGATTTGTGCAGCTGATTCATGAGTCCGATGAGGAACCTCTTGCTGCTTCTGAATTGTGCCTAGCATCAATTTTTTTTAACTCAGCAAAGCAAAAATCATTTAGAATTAAAATACAGAGTGAAGACTGGATTAAGCAGACAATGGTTGACTGAGTATCAAATGAGGGGCATACAAGAATACTGGAAATACAGAAGCATGTCCTGAATGACTTATTTACTTGAGGTTTGTTTCAGACTAATCTATGCAGCAATTCTAGCCTTCCAAGCTGTTTTGTCTGTATTTGGGGTTTTCAGCCCTCATGGACATCTAAATCCTGATTCTCCCACATCAGATTGGTAGGAGGAATTTCAGCAACCTGTTTCTGAGACTCCTGTTTTTTTTTTCTCATCAGCACTTACAAACTGGGTTAGTAATTTCAGTGTTTGAAAGTAGGGATCTTTTGGTGTGATATGAATACTCTGGAGTCATTAAAAGGTGTTAAAAATAAAGAAAATACTGGTCTTACCTGAGTTGGCCCATATAGAGAGGGAATCATCAAGACAAGCTCTTTTCAATGAACAATTCTTTCAATTCCTTTTCTAGTGAATCATCTGTGTCTCCTATCAGCTCTTGTGTTTGATTTCACAAAAACATGTTCTAGCATTCTCCTTTGTGGTAAGAAAGTCTCTGGGCAGTGTCTTTCCCAGACCTGGCCTAAAAAGAGAAAGCTGCATGCTCCCTCTGTATCTGAGGAATGTGTGCAGTGAGGGATGCTTCAGCCCAGGTGTCCTTCAGGAAGGTGCCATGTCCCAGAGATTCCTGTCAGTTGTCTACGATAAGAACTTCCTGTGGTAGTTACCATCTGTAAGCCAAGCAAGAATTAAATAAGAATTGGAAGTCTGGATTGCCACATCCTTATTTAACTAGTAATTCTAGCCAAGAGAAATTATTCATACAAGCAGCAGTGTGGGGAGTCCTGCTCTTCTGTAAGCTAATGCTCTGTATTTTCCTGTTTTCCTGTTTCTGTTTAAATTAATCCCATTTTTTTCTTTTCAACTCACAACTTGATATTTTTCAATACATCCAGGGATGTTTGGATATAAAAAGCTTAAGCCTATACCTGACATTCAAGTAAGTGAAATGAAACAGGAATAAAAGACATCATATACCGATATATTAGCAGTTGCAAAGGTATGCTGAAAGTGTTACTAGGTCTGGCACTATATTGGTCTATGTTTAATTTTCACCGTATTTCATTCTCTGGGTAGAAAATAAAAGGTGGATGAACCTTTTTTCACTTAATAATGATATACCTAATTAAAAAGCAAAACGTTGCAAGTTTTTACATTAAATCAGTCAATTTAATTGGAAAGAAGATTCCCCATTCCAGTCAGCAGTTGGACTCTTGATAATTTAAAACCAGGATTCATGACAATCTGTGATAAATACCACCCTTTTATGCTAAAGAAACTTAGCAAGTTATAATTACTGATGGATTACTGAATGGTTGGAGGAGAGTGATCAAAGAGATGCAAGGATAGATTTTTTTTTTTGTAAGTAGCTGAATAATAAATGTGTATTTGATGTAAGAAAACCAAAAGTTGTAGTTTTTGAAATCTGAGAAAATTGGAATTCTATCTCCTACCTTTAAACTATGCCTAAAAGGAAAAAATTGTATATTTTGGTAAATGGATTAATTACAAAAGAGATGTAAAGAAATCATGTGAGAAAGTAGAAATTTGCTAAACTATTATTAGAGAAATTGCCATTAAACTGCTTAGAAATATTTACTATAATGAACCAATCTGGGTATGATTCTATGTTGTAGTTTCCTGATGTAATCTGAAGAGATTTGAGACACATCCTGATAAAATTAGGAATGGTAGTAACAAACTCTCTACTGTAAAATTTAGTAAATATTCTTCCATAGGGTACACAGTAGTCTTTGGAATTGAAACAACTGTTTGGAAGTTTCAAACTCTGGTGCTAGGTTTCAAAGCTTGGCAAACCAGACCTAAAGAATTATAAAAGCTGGAAAACCTCTGGGGTGGTAATCCCCTGTCAGTATAGAGTCACACTGGCTTATGGCTTTTCCTTCTTTCCAGGGCAGCCCCAGACATGCTGCTTTTGGGCACAGTTTTATTGTGAAGACACACCTTTGGCCTTAGTGTTAGATATTGTAATGCTTGACTCAGTTGTGATTGTGCTTTGCCTGATGTCACGGTACTGAGTTGTATTGTCAGCTCTGGTCTCTCATTACTGAAATAGAAGGTTTTGTCTGTGGAGGTATTTCACTAAGCCACCTGAAGGGTACCTCTTCTTGTTTGGTAGATCACAGAAGCTTGTCTTCAGTTTCCTAGACCTGTCTGGTGATATGAAGTAGTTTGGTGCAAGACAGGGCATTGCTCTGGTGCTGTGAAGGGTCCTCAGGTGTGGCAAGAGAAAGGGTGATAGACACTGACACCAGAGCTATGTGCTCTGTGACTTCTGAAGGAAAATTTGGACCAAGTTAGTGGTGCGGCATGAGCAGGGTTAATCTGGGTGAATAGGAAGATTGCAAGGTTTAGAGTTAGTTTGTGTAAATTTAAAGGAGAGGAATATAAACAGAAGAAAAACATTAGGAATATAATACAACATTAGGTGGTTACTATGTCACCTCTTGGTGTACCAGTTAGAATCACTTTGAAGAGGTGGTCCTCTGCCTTGCTTCCCTACCTTCTTCACCCAGGAGAAATACTGCTTATTTAGTGGCTCTGTGACTGCTACTATCACCATAAGGGCTGTAGCAAAAACTTGGCTAGACTGGGAATAAAGGCAGAACACACTTCTGTATGTCAGTTAAATGACAGGATTGAACTACACTCTCACTTTCCCTGCACAACCACACAATGTACCCCCAATATGTAATTTACTTGATCAGTATTGTAGCGATAGCTGCAGATGAACAAAATTCTCTATTCAATTGCTTCTTTACATCTCTGTTACAATCAGAGAAGCAGTCCCATTGTGTTTCAGATGCCCAGCAACAGTAGTTTTAATTACAGCATTAGTTTGAAATCACATTGCCTGTTTGACAGCACTAGTCAGAATCTTTAACTGGCAATAGACTGTACATTTCAGTAAGAGAAAAATAATCCACTGTATTACCATCTAACCTTTAGTTTTTTCATTGAAAGTTCAAATTTTTATGTGTAAAGCTAGAATATTACTTCTGTCCCTACTACATTTGACACAGAGGAGACAGCCACATCTGGAATTCTGATGGTAGCTCTCTGCCAAGTTTTGATTGGTTTGACATCTCACTGCTGGTTGGTAGATGCTCTGAACTGCACCTGAATGGAAAAAAACCCCAAAATTTTGCCCTTGTGGCCAAGAAGGCCAATGAAGTCCTGGAGTGCACAAGGAAGAACAGTGCCAGCAGGTCACAGGACATCATCCTACTCTTCTTCTGCTGAGCCCTGTGAGACACATTCGGAGTGCTGCGTCCACTTTTGAGCTTCTCAGCACAACAAAGACATAGAGCTGCTGGAGCAAGTTCAGGGGATGGCAACAAAGGTGACAAGGGGACTGGAGTATCTCTCTTATGAGGAAAGGCTGAGGGAGCTGGGCCTGTCCAGCCCAGAGAAGAGACTGAGAGGGGACCTGATCAATGTCAATGAGTACCTGAAGGGAGGGTGTCAAGAGGGTGGATCCAGGCTCTGCTTGGTGGTGCTGAGCAATAGGACAAGAGGCAATGGGCACAAATGGATGCACAGGACCTTTCATTTGAATATAAAGAACTTGACTGAGCCCTGGAACAGATTGTGCACAGAGGTTGTGGGGTCTCCTCCACTGGGAAAATTCAAGAATTGTCTGGACACAGTTCTGTGCCTTGTTGCCTAGGATGACCCTGTTTGAGCAGGAAGGTTGACACAGATGACCTATCATAGTGCCTTCCAATCGTACCCATTCAGTGAAAGGTATGTAATGGAATGCATTTCAAAAATCAACTACAGATCCTTTCTATTTTAAAAGGTACCATGTATAGATGAATATTAGATACCCTTGTTCTATGAAGTTTTAGTTTGTGTTCTGATTGTGCTGATTGCCATTATTTTGTATATACCCTTAAATGTGACTTATTTATCCAATATGGAAGTAGTTCCACGGTTATTCCATTGACATTGCTTTAGGGAGACCTTACTGTGATCTTTCAGTATACAAAGGGAAATTATAAGAAATACAGAGCAAGACTTTTATAAGGATCTGTACTTAGAGGACAAGGGGATAATTCTTTTAAACTTTAAACTGAAAATGTTAGGTTTAGGTAGGACATAAGGAAGAATTTTTTTATGGTGGGGGTAGTGAGGCACTAGAACAGGCTGCCCACAGAAGATGTGAATGTCCCATCCCTGGAAGTGTTCAAGTTTGGATGGGGCTCTGAACAACCTGTTCTAGTGGAAGGAGTCCTTACCCACAGCAGGGGAGTTGGAGTAGAATATCTTTGAAGATGCCTTACAACACAAACCACTCTGTGATGACGCAAATATTTTATTTTGGAGAAATGCTAGTGTAAATCTTAGTTCAAGATTTGTACCACAAATCACATTTTTTACCACAATCAGTGTGACACCTGGCAAAAAGATAGACATTTGTGTGACAATTTATGCTCAGAATGGGAGAAATGAATAATAGGGGCAGTTCACAGCACAGAATTGCCACAGCTCTGCAATACTGAAATAACACCTTTAAATATTGAGCCAAAATGCTGCTGAGCATTGCTAAATCCTTACTGAAAGAAAACAAAGAGCAGTGGAAGACTGTTTTGCCCAGTGTGATTGCTTCCAGTTCTCACTTTCCTAAAAACTTTGTTTAGACAATTCACTTAAGATTCTCATCCTGATTGTAGAAAATACAGAGCTTATTATATTAAAAATGGTCATGAAGAATGAAAAGCATTGAGGAATTTAATTAAAGGATCAGATGTCTGTGGATGTGATATGAAGCAGACAGACTTTGTATGGCTCTCACCATGTCTGTGAAAGGAAGGATATTTTGGAAAGAGGCATCTTTTAAAGCAGTTTCGTTCTGGAATAAGACTGAGCCAGAAGTATACAGGAAATATATGTTTGTAGAATAAAAAAAAACTGTATTCACAGAGGAAGATGCTAGAAAGACAGCATAAACAATCTGAAGTGTTGATACCCATTATCCTCTGTGTTAACCCCCAGAGTGTGAAAAGCTCTTTGTAATGTCTTTTACATACAAAGAATAACCTTGTATATCAGTCTGATCTCAGTCAGATTAAACCAAAGAAACAGGCTAACCATTTAGAAAATTGTGAAGGATATTTGTGAAAGGCTGGGAAGTTCTCTGTCTCAGGAGATACTGATGAGAAAGATCCACAAGAGCAGAAGGGGGTCAGTGATTTACAGTATCAGGCTTCTTCTTGCTCTTTGCTGAAGTGCTTGCAAACGTTCTGTGTGCCTGTCTGTGCAAAAGACGTTGGGATGGAGCCCTACTCAGTATAAAGCAAATGATCAGTGCTTAGGTGTGAGTGAATTTGGAAAATTCAATTCCAGGCAAGGTAATAAAAGGTCAGAAAATGCACATTTCAAGGCTTAACAAACTTACACATTGCAGAGCAAATTGTAGTTCAGGTTGGGAAGAAATCTTCTTTTGTGGACAGTTAATAGCTCAGCCAAACTCAGCTCTGTGTAGAGCAGAGGTCAAGAATACAAAAGAGAGTTCATAAGTTGCACAAGAGTGAAGTGCCAGATAAGCAGTGCTTTACTTGAATCAGGGCATCACCAGAGATGGCCACAGCTCTGATGTGACTTGCAAGGCCTAAATCTCTTGCCCCAGTTAACCGTGTGGCTCACAAATGGGAAAGATTCCAATCACCACAGGCAACTGGAGGACAAGTTGCTGTACATCCCTGAGAAATCATGAGCTCCTGATACTGCAGCATGGAACTGAGAAAGACAAATTTATTTTATTTAAGTATTTAAAGGGCAATGAATTAGTTGTTACATGTCTGACTGATTATGTTTGGTTTATCTTTAGGCTATTTTGCAGCATATATTCATCTAGCAACCCATCTCAAAAACCTGTGATATAAGGGAAATTAGGAGCTGAAATGTCCCAGACTGCTGCATGTGGGGTTGCTTTGAGTTTATTCTTAGAGTGATTCTTACCTTATGAATATTTTTTAATCTGAAAGAGGTATTATGTTGTCTAAAATGAAGTCTCAAAAATTCCAGTCCCTATATTAAGTTCCTGCAATACAATTAAAACCTCAGTTCTAGAAAGTGGTGATTATTCTCTTAAAAGAATATAATTACTGTTAAAATGTAGGATAAAAGAATTTTTGACCATCATTCCATTAGTTATGCTCATTTAAATGATTTGGATTACTTCTGTTTTACATTGCTGTTAAAGAGAACTGATACCAGATTGTTTGTTTTAGCAACCAGATGTGAAGCCCTAATGGAGAAGCGAGAGACCCCACTAGCATTGGGCCTTGGTATGTCCTATTCCAGGCTTATTCTGAGTCATGGCATTTCTTGAATCTCTTTCCCCATTCACACCTTCAGTCAGGCAGGTTAGGTGGCTGAAGGTGATGTGCTGCTGATGACAGTACACTGCAGGATACTTTGCAGTTCATCACAGCCATAACAACGATCCCAGAAACCTTGCAGCTGCTCTCAACACTGCCGCTGCCTCTTTTGGTTCTGTTGAGTGGAATACACGAGGATTAATGAAAGGAGAGTAACACAATCAGAATTTGGCTGGCCACACACTGTGTCCCATGCTGGGATAAAGGAGAAGGAAAAGCCATTTCCATTGGTTGAGGGACAATAAGCATAAAACACACTATAAATTACAGCTGTGCTGTCTATGACGAAATATGGTGTAGAGTTTTATTATCCTATTACAAAAAATATTATTCAATAACAGGTATTTAAGACAGAGGTAGTTAGGATTCACACTTGAGACAACATTTTGGGCAAGAGAAGGTAAGGGACTCAGAAACTGAGCTGCAAATAGCAAAGATGAGAGGAATTGTTCAGCTGTTTTTGTATTCCAGAAAGAAAGTAGGTCTGTTGGCAGTAAGGAAGAAGAGATGACCAGTGTTACTTAACTGGTAAGTTCCTGTCTTCTGCTGCAGGAATTTTAAAAGTCCTTACAAGGAAGTGCTCAAGCTCCTTCCCTAAACTTGGGCATGCTATGAATTTTTCAGAAATCCCATTGATGGCTTAGGTCCCCAGGAGTCTGCCCTTTGCAGAGAGATAGATCTGCAGGAGGTGTAGGAGATACAAGGCTAGGTGGCTGCAGCATGGGAACATGGAGACTGATGAAGTGCAAAAGAGAAAGAATGAGTGGTGTGGGTGAGAAGTCATGGCTGCTGATTGTTCAGCCAGGTGCTCTCAAGTTCAGTGCTCTTGGAGAGGTGCTGTTTTAAAGGTCAAAAATTTAAGTATGTATCTTCACAGAGATGTATAAAGACAGGGGGAATCTGCCATCAGACAAGGGGTGAGAAACAGACAGGCTCCAGCCACATGCTTTCAACTAACCCCTCCATGGCTCAGGCAGCAGCAGGCTAGGGGTCCTCCTGTAAAAAAACCTGCTCTCCAGAAGTCTGCAGCCTTGCATCCTGGTGGCACTTTTGGCAAGAGCTGAGGAGTAAACGACCTGATNGTTTTGTTTTGTTTGGTTTGGTTTGGTTTTTTTTTTATTTTAATTTTTTGGTCTTTTTTTTTGTATTTTTTTTTTGTTTTCTTAACTATTTCCTAATCTGTGACAAATGGGGATAAACTGACCAAAGGGTAGATAGCTCAGCTTGACAGCTGAGGGCTTTTTATGGCTGTGGCTGCTCTTGTTTTATGGAGAGGTGGATGAATATTTGTGTCCTGCATTTAAACCGTGATGCCCATCTTGTGCTTTTTTTCCTTGGACAATAATTGAGAATATGTCATGAAATCACCCAAAATCTTGAGACTAAGCATATGGGCATTTATATAAGATATCTATAAATATTTCAGTGAAGCAAGGCTCTAGACAAGGCAGTGTATTTTATTGCCGTCACTGAAAGTTATTTCAGTTCCTTCCTTGCAACAGAATGCAACAGCTTGCACTGTGGTGATCCTGTTACCTGCAGCCACACCTCTCCTGTCACTTACACTAAGGGGAGTGTTAAACGCTCCAGATCTGATTTTCCCGGGGTAATGTTGAGTACTGCTGGAAGTGTAACTGGGTGAATGATAATGGACTTTATTGACATGTTAGTAATAGTGGTGTAGATCTTTCTGATGCACCATGTTTTCCAATAAACTGCATGATAATAACTTCGTTTTCTGAAATACTGTTTAAAAACGTACCTCTAGCACCAAATGAGCTAGTTCAGGGGGATTCTTTAATTGGTCATTAATGAAGTGTTTAGTGATAAAAAGTAAAGGCTGTCTGCCACACAGTTATACCATGCTTCTGTTAATAGTCCATTAGTCCATACTTTATAATATCTTGCCACACATATCCTTTTAGGTCAGGAATAGGTGGATAAAAATTGAATTTTTATTACTCTTAGAACTCCAAACCAGTTATCTTCTCATCCAACATATGGTATCTACGAGGCTGAGAGATCAGGTTAATCTGTTTGGATTTTGTTTCACTTAAAAAATGAAGGTTCCATTAACAGGTATATGTAAAGTAATTGTACAGTGTAGGACTCGTGACACACGTTCTGCCTTTCTTACCAACAGAGCTACAGGCTACTGAGTTTACCTTAATGCCAATCTGTTGTGTCCCAGACCAGAGGAGGGAGCTCAAGTGCCAGAGTATGTAGAACTAAACTGTTCTAGGGGTTATCTCCTCCTAAAGAGACCAACCTCAGGTTATCCTTCTGTTTTACCACAACCTCAGGTTACCCATCTCCTGTTTTGCAGGTTTGTGCTCTGAGACAATTATCAGATTGCCTGCATTGTAGGTGAATGGAATGCTGGGACATTTTTTTGCTATTAGGGCACACATAAGATCAGGCTGTACCAGTGGGCTATACAGACTGAGGGATCTGAAAAAATCAGGGTGCAGTTTTGTCCTAAGGGGTGCTCTGCAAGGTGCTATCTTTGTACCGTGCTTCTTCCCATGTTAGGCTCAGATTTCCGAGTTCTCTGATTATCTACTTGTCACTCAGAGAAGGCATTCAGGATTTAGTCAGGTTGAAATATAAACTGAGAGTCTTAAGATGGACATATTGGAGTAGAAATGCTGAAGTGGCCATTCCGTCACTGTTGTAAGGCTCTGGTTTGGTTTCAGATATCCTTTTTCTCTCCCATTGCTGGAATTGTTGAAATAAGTACCCACTGCAGACAACAACCTAGCCCTCAACCTCACTTTCATGCACTACTCAAGGTATATCTGTTTGATATTTTTTTATAGAGATTAATTCCTTTCTCTGCTGTCAAAGTGAAATGATGGCACTTGATTGCTGAAAGACAGTGACAAATTTAATGTTTGATGGCTTTTGTTAGAAGGAGAGCTCTCTTGAAAGTGGTGCTACTCAGCAGGGCTAATTTAGAGTGGCTTTTTCTCATAGATTCATGTAACTCTTGTAGTACGTTTGTGGTGCAGCTGTTGCTGATGTTGTGGGAGAGCTTCCAATTCCCTGGCAGAAAGTGGGGAGTGGGACAGCTTTTCTGGAGAATCTGTACTTGTACTATGGACCATGACTTCCTGGTGTGGTACCAGACTCAGGAAATCACCTATGGTATATCACAGCAGTATAACACAAAATAAAATGTTATGGGATTGGTCATCAGCTGCAGTCTTTTGCTTTATTCTGTATCTCACCCTGCACAAAATAAGCCTCTGGCCAAAGAGAATGATGACACAGTAAGGAAAGAATATAGTGAGGCTGAAACTGGACTCAAACAAAGTTCTGTGCTTCAAAGCACTCTTTGCTTTTCAGAAATAATACATTTATTTTTACCATCTTTACTATTGCTAAAAATAAGCAATATTTGGAAGACTCGCCATTTATGCCCTGGTTACACAGTCCTCTGTCAGTTGCTACTGTTGATTTCTAATTCAATCCTGTAGTATGCCATAGTTAGTGATATTGAAATGCTCTATAAATATTAATTAGGCATTCTAATAAATTAGCCTGATGGTTCAAAATATTTACTAGCATTATTGTGCCTGTTGCAACACCTCTTACAGAGACATAGATATACCCTTGAATGAATCCTTAGCCATAAGCAAACTAGATGTTACCTCTATTCCACATAGATGTTTTTTTTTTCTTGGGTTAGTCTTGAAATCCTTCATAGAAGCCTCATTTTGTTCAATGAAAAATTAAAAGACATAGTATATATAGTTATTTATATTTAGATTATAAAAATGCCAATATGAGGTGTAAAAATCCGGATGCAGTGATAGCGAATATTTTCAGAATTGCAATACTGATGGTTATACAACACTTAAATTTAAAAGATCACCAGTCTGAATTACAGAGGACAGTATCACTGAGGTGCCCTGATAGAGATGGAAGCCTTCAGATGATTCAGAGGTTTAGGGAATGGGTGGTATAATGAAAAACAATCACTGTTTTCTCCCACAG
>WBNO01023281.1:0-18667 GCA_013400575.1 Peucedramus taeniatus
ATGAAAACATGCTTCTTTAAATAGCTATATTCTCCTCTCTTTGCATCTAAGCTAAATTCCTGACTATGTCAATGTGATTTTATGGAGGACTTAGTATTGATCATTGATTTGTAGAGATAAATTCAGCACTTGAACTGAGAAAAAAAACAGGTGGGATGTGGGTCTACCTGCAGCTGAAGGCAGCTGATGGTGTCTTAAAGGTGAGCTATTGCCCACCAGGTAACTCATGGGGAATTACTTCTCCTGGAAGACAAGTGCAATGTGCATGAGAAGGGAGAAGTTGTGCTGTTGCTTCCAGACAAGACAGAAATTTCTAGTTTCACTGATTTTAGAAACCAGAGCTCTCTGAGGGTCTCAGCTGGAAGGAGTCCACTGTAATTCCAACTTATCCCACAGTCATTCACTACTTCTGCTATGGTGCCAGGAAAAATTATAGAGGAACTGCTAAAGGAGCTCTGTATCATCAGGAGATTCTCCTAATGCCCAGTTCCCCCAAATAATTGCACCATTAAATGACTAGTAGCTTGCTGCAATTCCCACTCCTCTTCTCCTCTTCTCCCCTCCTCTTTTTTATTTTCTCTTGGTCATTAACCTTTTTTAGTCATCACTTTGTATTGACCATGGCAAAAATCCATAGGCTTTTGCCAAGTGTGCAAAAATTTGTCAAAGTGTTTGTTCATGTCTGTTAAAGACAGAATTGTCTGTCAACTGTTCTGCCTGTTTTCCTGGGGTAGTCCTGGTTTCTCCTGGCCAGCAGCAAAGTCCTTCAAAAATCAACATATGGCCCCCACAAATGACTCACATTATTTCATGTTTTCTGCATTTAGATTCATATTCCTGTCTAGGTTTCCATTTAAGGGTTGCTTATGGATGGCCTCCTCTTTGATATTTCTGTTTCCTGTGCTTAGACTGACATCTGCTACTCACTACAGGAAGGGTGTCAGGTCCATGTTACACTGGAATACCCCTAGAAGCTCAGAATGATAAGCATAAAAGCCTACAGATACCTGACAAAATACACAACAGAATAATGGCTCTGCTGTTCTTTCAGATCACTGTTCCAAAACATGTTTTTGACACCATGGTGAGCACCGTTGCCCTGAAAAAACAAATTGTAAAATATCTCATGCATTTGGCATTTTGTGCAAGTATTTTGGAATCAGTTTACACCAGGATTTTCTGACCATTAGTAAATGTTTTATCCATTACATTCCGTGGGGTCAGGGTCTTTGCTTTGCCACACTGCATTTTCCAGCAGTTTTACTAGACTAACAGAATTCCCTTTTGCTTCTCTCTAGGGTGATTTGGGGGATTTTCAATTTTACATGTAAGTGCTCATCTTCTTCAGATATGTTATATTCAGCTAGAATGCCAGGGAGCAATCACAGTGACTTTCCTGTTTCTTTCAGGTACTGCTTTGATTATTGTCTTTCAATTGAAACCAGAGCTTGGGTGAATAGAATTCTTCTTAAACAACTATAGTAAACTTTAAGAGATGGCATCTCTTATTTCAGGGGTTGTTTGTTGATTGACTGCATTTATTCACTGGTTTTATCATGATTTCATTGCCCATCTGCAGTGCTTGGTTGCATCTTTCCAGTCTAATTTTGCTCCTTATCAGTGTTGCACTGCAGCTGACTCTATAATCCAGCTGGTATCAAATTAGTCATTGATCTAATAGCATAGTTGCAAATATAGCAAATGAATGCCTGGCAGCCTTCTGCATTGCTAGAACACTGAGAATCTTTAGATTTGCTTAAGCCACATTACAGATATCTTCTTCATTAAAACCTTAAATTCTCAATGGTTTCAGACACTATATTTTAATTTCAAAGGTAACTGTGATATTCAATCTGGCTGCCTGCCTCTTTTTTGTCAAGGACATTTCTATTTCTACTTCTTCTGTTGCCTGTTACACTACATATGTTGCACTGAAATGCCAACATTTTCAGCCAGTCTGCATCTGCCCTGCTTCATGGGTTCTTTCAACTTACATCTATGTGTGTGTTCTGCTTTTTCTGTTCTGGCACTTCTCTGGATAGTTCTCCCACTGTTTGCAGACATATATTAGATTGGTTTTACCTTTATGTCTTCCCTCTGAATGGGAACTGTGTATTTCACAAGTGATCCTGGCAAAGAGATACAATTAAGAAATGTTTCATGTCTACAGCTACACATGGTTGCTCTAGTTCCTGGCACCTTAACATATCCTCTTTTTTTGTTTCTGGTTTTGGTTAAGAAAACTTTTTATAGCTTTTAATTGATTTTCATTATTTGTATCCCTCTGACCAGTTCTTCTTAGAGACTAAAAATTATATACTCTTGCTGAAAAACCAAAATAATAGCAACAAATATTTTAGGCAACAAAATGTGATCACATGACTGTCCACTTCTCACCTCTGATAGTGTTTAATTGATCTTTCAACACATGATAACAAGCTTAGAGCTCTTAGGAATTATTGTTCTTTCACCTAGATAGTAGACACAGCAGAATGTGTCTGGATAAAGGCCATCAAAAAATAAGCATGTGAGTCTCAATACATGTTCAGCTTTAAAAAGCTATCACCAGAAAAATTTTATATCTATTATAGCCTACTTTTGAGAAAAAGCAATGGGTAAAGCAGAGATAATCAAACTTCAGTGCAATGTCTGTCAAAATCTGGATATATCACAAATGAGTTTCAAACTGGAATATTGCATAAACATTACACAGTGGTACAAAAATAACCTCTTTTTGTTATATCAGAATGAGTGAGTGGTAAACTGAGAGACTGATCTTCGTATTCTCTTTATCCAATCAATAGAAAAAGAGGTAAGAGAGAAAAGGGTTTTCCTGAAAATATTTTAGAGTACTTAACAAGCTCCTGCTCTGAATTACCCCTTAGAGAAAACGCCTCATGATAGGGGCTGGTCTACTTTGCTCCCATAGTAGTTAAACCAGTCTTCACAGACAAGTCCTTGCCCCAATGTATTACTGGGGAAATGACAACCTCTCCATAGTTTTCCCTGCAGCTTGTGACACAGCTGGCACATGTCCTTCACATCTGTAATAGCACCTGTCGTTCCAGACAACAGGATGTGAAGGCCACTACAGCTCTTTCCCCCCAAAAGCATCTCTTCATAGAGACAATTTTAACATTTACAGTTTCATGATCACTGGGATTCTATAGCAACCATGTCTTCTGCAATACAACAGCACCCACAAGAAGTTAAGAACCACAAGTATTTCACATTGTCCAAGGGATTTGGCTGCACCCTGCCCTAAGTCTCCACTGGATCCGATGCAGCCACAACTGCAAAAATTATGAATTAAATTACAGTGATTGCTTATTTTACCTTGGTAGAAGGAGAAATCTGCACAAAATGCTGTAGCTATTTTTAGTACAATATATTAGAAGTGTATACATACAAAGTAAAAATATCACCCAACCTTAAGTATGTAAAAAGGTTACAAATATATACACATAAATAATTTATATTGATACTTTACATATTTTCAATATATAAATACAGTCAATCATATATATTTATAAAAATAAAAATACAATACATATACAAATAAAAATTCAGGAGATTATAAACTGGTACACTTCACTGCAACTTATTTTTTATCATTTAGACATAAATTCATTGTATATATTGCCACTGAAAGTTTATGGAGATTTAGTGAATTTGGGTTTCATATAGAAAACCTGCCAAAAAAATGTTCTGTAGTCATTTGGTTTTTGTTTATTTTTATGAAAGAAATATTACAGTATTGATTATTTTTGAGGTATACTGATGAGGAGTAATTTGGAAAGAGAATAGTAGTTCCTGTATTATGTTTATGAAGCAAAACATCATGGATAAACCATGTAGTTCCTATGAGTTTAAAAAAATTATATTTTCTCCTGGACCATGAGGTAGAAAAACAGGGAAGTGCATTAAAAATTGGTGACTAACTTGAGGAATAGAGTAATAATACTATTGCCACCTATAATTTTTGCTCATGATATTTTTATTGCCATTGCTTTAAAACAGATGGATACACCAAGCTGCTAAAAAAAAAAAACAGTACCATGTCCACACACAGCTTCAAAAATCATGTTGCCATCGTGTTACTAACATTCCTCATTTTATCTTATTTCAATATATTAACTGGAGAGACCAGTGGAAGGCAGTTTTAAGGTCTCACTGCTTAGGACATTATCTTGCTATTTTATAGCAGCAAGGGCACAAACACAGAGCATGTGGAGTTGACTAAGATGCTTGACGTGATGACTGTAAATTGTCCACGTTTTGCAGCTGTAGTAAGGAATGGTGATGACAGCTATGTGGTACACATTTACTTTTGTTTGAAGTCAAATGCCTCTTTCATTCTAGACACGCTGCTTTAATCTCCAAAAAGCTGTGCTGGTTTTGCTACAAGCTCAGTAAATACTGCATTGCTACAATGTGAAGTTCATCGTCAACATCACGCTGGGAAGAAGTGGGAGAAACCCACTTACTCTTGGGAAATGCATGAACCCTCCTGCAGATATACAGGGAGTCTGCTCTGTAGAAGTTACAACGCTGTCTTTAAAAATGCATGTTTACATTTGAAATATATTGTGAAAGCAACCAAGAAAATGTAAAAATATTTTTCATATATTTTTGTATTCAGTTTCTAGATGTTTTAATTCTGTAGATATGGCAATCAGTATTTTCCTATTGTAATTATATAAGACATTAAAACTTAACATTAAACTGCTTTAAGTAAGAATTTTTCCAACAATATTTATATTTTCTGCTGCATAAAATACAAAATTTGCCAGAATTCGCAAGGAATTTAATCCTATTACATGAACATACGAACCACTGAAGAATGAACTAGTTGTTATAGGATGGGTCACAAAGGAATTTTTTACTCTGGTCCCCGGTGCAACTGAAGTGAAAATACTTGTGCAGAAAAATGTAACCAATTTCATCACCCCTTGTAATAAGCAAGTGGAAACTTTGCTGTGTCAGGTCCTGAACTCATTTAGTTAACATTGTAATAGCAGTCAGACTTTTACTGCTATTTGGTATATCATGCATTTTTGAGACCTCTCATACAAAACATTACTTTCCTACCTAGTGGAGAAAGTCATAGAGGTTCTTAATCTGTTGGGGGGGAAAAAAAAATCCAGCCTAGCACGTGAAAATTACTGAACTCTGTGAAAGTAACTGAAGCCAGTTTTGTGCAAAGTAATTTTAAAATACATGGCAGTTAAAAACATACTACAAGGTAAGAAGCAAAGATTAACTTCCACTGAAGCATGTATCAATCCATGTATGTAGACATAAGTACAGACATACTATTGTCTAAGTAATAGACATGCTATTGTTAATGAGTATCTCTATGGACATTATTTAGCAGAGCAATCTTTCCTTTTTTATTTTTTTTTAATATATACTTTGTCAGATAAAATAAAAGCTTTCACTTTGGGACATAATTTGCTAATAGGATTAAAGTAATTTTTCATAAAGGTGGTGATTTTTGCAAGGTAGCCGAAAAGTTGATTAGCAAACTATAATGACTATTCTGATTGCAATTAAAAAGCCCTTCCAAATGGGTCAACACACCTAAGCGCTATCTGCAGTCATTTAGATTTTAACATCATGGTTATTACTTATTATCAGGCTGCACAATGAGATATTGATTACTTTTAACCTTTAGAGCTCAGAATTCAGGAAAAGTCGAGGCACTAGCACAGCCTACCTTTCCTGTCTAGTAAACTTATGGCCTTTAGTGGAATTCTAATGATTCCTATTGGCAGGGCAAAACTGAAATTAGTTTATTCTTTTGGGTTATGCAGAAATGATGACATGCCTAAAAATACTGCGTGCATAGCAGATTTGTAGTTACTCCCTACAAGGGGCTCAATCCTGAAGTGTGCTGAGCTTCCTCTAAACTGACAACCATCATTTTCTTCTGACTAAAACTGACTGTTTTAGCAACTCCATGCAGGCACTGATGGGTTACCAGACAGACCAAAAGCATCCTGGACTGTGCAGAATATGCGGCTTAGCAGCAAATATCTTCACATTTTATAGTTTGTGACCAATCCCCTAAGCATATTGTCCAAATATATCACTCTGCAGGCTGTTAATCTTTTAATAAGTTTTCTTTATATGGAAAATCTACTTGAAATAAAGACTGAACTACAATGCAGCTTCAGTAGGTACGCGGAACTTGATTTAAATGGAACAAAGTAATCCAATTAAACTAATCTGGTTTACAAGTTAAAATGATACGAAGAACATTAATTGATCCTCATAGGCTGCTGCTATTTGAGCCGTCTCTCTGTTTGCGCAGCATTTGGAACCGCTTTGCACATTTGTATCCTTTAACAGCAGAGAACTCAGGCCCCCAGTTCAGGAGAATTATGGGCAAGAGAAACATATAACTCTTATGTGTTAGATTAATTTGCAGAACACTTGGCATTTTATTGCCAAGTAGTCAAATTGTTCCAAGTTGTTCCGGAAGGTTGTTATTAATAGTATGTTTTCTGAGGAAAGTTCTGTCTACTTTTGGAACTGCATTTCTGTTGCCAAGGAAACTCCTTGAAGCACAGCATTCTAGGAGCACACTGCTGCTTTTGTTTGCCAGTATCCTATTCATATCATCTAAGTAAGCACTTTACATACTTTAGTCTCCAGTTTCAAATGTTGAAGCCTTTATGTATTTATATTACCACGTTAAATACAGTTTGTGCTTCTTTTTAAACTCAGGCACTCTTGCAAGATTATTTTAACAGTTGCATTAAAAACCAGTTTTCTGTGTGGTTTTTTTTTTTTTTTTCACAAGTTTGCAATAAATTAGTTTTAATTTGAATAATAGCTCCATAGGTTATAGCACTAGTCCTTAAGTGTTAATTATCTTTTCACTCTGAAATTAATGTAGTCATTTCCTACTGACTCCTCTACACCATTATTGAAGTGCTGAGGAAAACATGTCATTGAGTTCTGAGCCAGAACTGTTGTTGTGATTAATCCTGGTCACATGGCCAATCTCTGCCAAAAGGAGATCACTGAAAAAAGGTGACAAAGACAGTGATTTCCTGTCAGCAAAGAGTACGACAGGGCTGTCTAGAAGTGATGCAAATGAGGGAAACTTTCACCACGGTTTGTTTGATCCACTCCGGGCCACAGCACACTGAGCCAGCGAGAAAGGCACAATGGAGCAGCAGCACACCCAGAGGAGGAAATTAACTGCACCTTCCAAGCACGGATAGAGCTTCCAGCAGGGAAACAAAAACTGCTGCGAGATTTTTTTCCCCACCAACTTTTTTTGAAATATATCCTTAGTTTTTGATGTGCATTTTTGTGTTATTTAATACAGTGGACCACTTCCCCTTGATGAAAGAGCTCAGCAGTTAACCTGTTCAAAAGCTGCACAAACTAAATGCTTTCAAAATCTTTGCACTACTACATATGGATCTTTTTCCATCTATCATAATCGTTGCTGAAGAATTACTAGTAAAAGACTTATGTCTTATGCAGTTTGCATTAAGCCCACCATACACTGCTTGTAATCAGAAAAAAAAATATTTATTTTATTTGATATTTTCAAATGCTTGGTTAATTTTGTTCTGAACATACTAACAATTTTAACAATCATACTGTACGTATTTAAATAGGGTTTTAATCTAACACAATTAAGTTTTGCAATTAATCTTCAGAGGAAAATGGAAAGAATTATCATTAACTTTTCTGCTGGTATACTCACTTCTAATCTCGACAGTTCTTGTAAATACTGATTTGCTTCATTTTTGAACATTCAAGGTACAGAATCACTCAAGTTCCTACTAAAGGGCTAATTAGCAGAGTTTAAATTCTTTGGGTTTGATCCTCCAGTAACGGCATATGAATACAGCTGAAGTCAATGCAAGTTCTGTGTACTTAGAGCTTATAAGATCAGGCTCACATGCAGCAGATTAAAATGAAATAGACATGATACATTTGGCATCAAACTCAGCTGTTATAGAAGTACAAAGAAGTAAGAATCCAAAACATGGAAGTGTTCCTTTTAGTTTTTTCTTAATTAATAGATAAAGCATTAGAGGAAAAATAAACTGCCATCAATTCATTCTGTTACTGCCATTTTATCAAACACTAGCTGATCTTCAAAATCATTAGCTAGTTTCGGGTTATAAAGCAGAAATCATTTAGGTATATTTTCTCTTTTTTTTTTAATCTATGAAGTGAAATCTAGGAAGTCTAGAGAAAGTTGTATATTCATATTCAGTATTACAAAAAATATGGCTATGCTGTTCCTATTATAAGGGTAAAATAAAACCTAGTTGGAGAGAGATAATAAGGGTCTAGTAAAAAAACTATGAAGTTCCTGGAATATTAGAAAAAAAAAATTAAGTTGAGAGTTGACTTAAGTGTATATTGCGTCTGAAAATAGATATTGTGAAAATACTCTAACCATGGAAATATATCTCATTTTCTTATATACAATATTAGCATTTATATATTGTGTTATGCTGCTTTAATGTATGCTTGCCCCTTCTGCATTACCTGTTTCATCATTGCTCCTTCCCCTTCCTAGCCTCCTTAGGGGCAATGATTACTGTTGGTAATAGTGATACCACAGCAGGTTCCCTGTTAGGGGCTGCTTGCTGAGCTGGCTCTGAGCTGCAATTACTTGTCAGCTCAGCAACTGAGAAGAGAGATCTGTGGTTTTAGGAGAATCCACGAAAATGCAGAGAGTGCAATTATCAGGTTCATATTTGAGGCTGTAATTGATAAAGAGAAACCAGAGCAAGACCTGTGTTTTCATTACACCCCACATCATTGAGGACCTCTGGCAGTAACAGCTGCCTGGGTTTCTGTCCCTGCAGACCAGAACGGCTCTGCTCTCTGGGCAGCGCAGGCCGCGCTCACGAGCACTCGACCATTCACGACTCTAAAAAAGCCTCCGAACAAAACGGGTGTCACCATTGATTAGAAGAGAGGTTTATTAGGCTAGTTTTATAAAACTATTAATACTCTTTTTGAGGACATGATTCATTGTCACACAAACCACTAAAATTGGGGATGGTAAAGACCTAGTGATTTATCTGATCTTTCCTTTGCTAGTGCAGAATTGTTCCCTCAATTATATTAGCTAATGTTATCCTTTGTCTACTTTTAAACGTCTGAAATTATCGGGCTTTCAACACTTTGAGAGGTTGTTCATTGCGGTGTTGGGGGTTTCTTGTTGTTTTTTGTTTTGTTTTTCTGGAAAGAATGATCGTTCTAAATGGAATGCACTTAAGTTTCTACATTACCTGCAAATATTCCTCCTGCTTTGTGGACGCTTCTCAGTCATCTCTTATGCAAACTCCACATCTCTAGTTAAGGCTTTTGTTCGGTCCTTAAAAATTTGCTTGCTGCTCTTACTAGAAAGGTAAATGCAGTGAATATTCACTGCGGGTGGGCAAGGGGTCTATTCCTACCCTTCTTCAGGTGGTTTTGTAGTGATCAAGTACCAGATAGGCAGTTTTGAGGTGGGGGCTCAAATCTGGTACAGAGGCCTGTGACCTCCTGGCAGAAACTGCAGGACAAATAAGCTCCCTGTTCTTTGGAATCAGTGCTGGTTTGCCTCTGCTGCGCAGGCTGCAGACTCAGCTACTCTGTCATACAAACTTTCTGCTTTCAGAAGTGTCATGCCTATCACGGTTCAGAATTTCATAATATTAAGTAACTATTCTCATTTTGCATGTATAATATTACCCATTTTTCCACCATATTATACTGCACATATTATTAAATTGTTGCCCTTTTTCACTCTTCTCATCATGCACTATTATCTCAGCCTTACCATCTATAATTATTCTTAGGGGTTACATTTGGAAATCAGAAAGGGAAGTATACTAAATAGGATCTAAAATACTTGAACTGGCTGTTCTGTCTCAAATTGATGGATGGATTGTTACCTTAAAATTTGTTTATCGATTTATTTTTTTTCATATAGGACTAACACTAGCAGTTAAATTAGTCATGGTACAAGCTGGCCTATATGAACAGACACTAACTACCAAAACACCTTATTTTAGACTCACAAGAAAATCTTTACTCATTTCTGACATTTATTTCTGAGCCTGGCCAAGGCCAGGTCTGTGAATGTGTGATTAAGTTTGATGAAGTACTTACAAAGTTAGGAAAAACACAATAGCAAAAATAAAAAAATAATTGTCAAAGCAAGAAATGGAGGCCTGTGAATGAAACTCACAGCCTAAAATAGTTTGGACCTAAACTATATTTGCATTTATAAACATATTTTAATTCACATGACAATCTATTCTTATTGGGTATTTTAAATAGAATAACTAAAATAAGAAAAAATAAAATTCAAGGAGACCATGAGGAAAATAGGATGTTAAAGCAAGGAAAAAAACCATTATATTTAAGAAATCATCAAATCATGCAATCGTAGAAGAAAGAGAACAACTTCTATTTGACCTTGAATGTACCATTTATTTGATAAGAAATAAAAAAAAGCTAGAGGGTAGTTGTTTCTTGTCATTATAGTGTTGCTGATTCTGTGGTTAGTTATTAATTTTATTTTTTATGATTCACAATCTGGTCTTTGAAATATGCCATATGCTCAAAGCAATTCAAGGATGACAACTGTCAGAATTACTCCAATAAAAATTGCCTAAATGAGGAAGATTTACTGCAGCCTGATATTTCTGTCTAAAGCTCCTCCTTTCCCCCCCCCCCCACCCCTCAGACCCATAGCTCCTCAGACACACAGTGAAGCCTGAATCAATTTTAGGATCAAGTCACACATTTTGAGGAAGTTCTTACAAGTGCTATCTAATAGAAATGATAAATCTTCTGGGTTAAGGCTACTATAGCAAATAAAAGAAACCATGTGTGTCTGTACACATGTATGTACATATACATATACACATACACACACACACATATATATACATGTACATATATATATGCTAGAACAAGACTCTCTAGCTTCACCTTACAAGTTCAAAATCATGTTGCTCAAATCACAACCAAGTGTGAAGACTTAACATGACAATGTCTACTTTATGTATAACTAATAAAAATTAAATTGGAAGAGTCCTGTATCCTGGCAGCAGCAAACCAAAATCAAGGCAAATGTCTTTCTTTCCAGATGAGGTCTGAAAGGTGGATAAAAATCCAGCTGAAAGCTCCAATCAAAACACATTTTGTTAAAAATTCCCATTTCATTTTTTTCCTTCATTTTGTTTTAGTCTATTTATTAATGCAGTTTCATTTATTTCTATTCATCTTGAAGACAAATCTTTGTCCTTCTATAGAATTACACCAAATAGAATGTGATAAAGGGAACTTTCTTGCAATTATGATGTCGGTGCAGCCTGTCAGTGCACAGGGGATGGAAATGAGGTTGGGGACAGGGAAGGGAATTCTAATAGACACCATGATACATACAATGAACGCAGCGATATCCTGTGAGAGAAAGACTTGTCAAGCTAATCAGATCTTCTATAGCTAGGTAAAGGCAGTAACGGTAGTGCTAACCTTGTAAAGATGCTGCTGCTGCTCCTCTGACATCATCAGGTCATGGCTGTCCATCACAATGGATTCCATGTCAATCAGCCAATCCCAGAGCTCCTGGTATTCTGAATCAAAGTCCAAAAGGCTGTAGATAAGGAACAAAATGTATTATGCATAAATACTGTGTAGTTGTTAAAATCTTGTATTAGAATAATATATTCTTGAAAACTCATGATGTTCCAAGTTATATTTCTAAAGAGACATTCTGTATTTATACAGTGTGGATGAAAATGAAAACTGAAATCCAATTTAAGCCAGTGCCATGACCTAAATTCAGCAGCTGATGCCAAATCCTGACAACTGTTGGCATACTGCATTTTCTTCAAAAATTTTGAAAGACAAATCCCCTATAGGTATTGTTTAGTTATTTTTTTACAGTGCTGGCTTTATATGGAGCAAATGTTGCAACAATTACCTTGATATAATTCATATGAAAATAATATTTACATTAAAAAATTACTCAATCCATTCAGCCAGCCCTCTGCTGTCTATCTGCCTATCTTTGTAAATATCCTACATTTATTTTCATGGATGAGTAGCTAGCATTTCAACTTAACGCCTTAAGATAGGCTTGAGTGAATATGGTAAGCCAGTGAGAACTAAGGCCAGATACAGTATTAGACAGGTGTTCCCTACAGACATGTAAGAAACAAAGGTAAGGACAGGAAGTCAAAACAATGAATCCTTGAATAGCCAGCAATCATTAAAATTCAAAAGAGGATCACTACGGTTTTCAACAAAATAAATCATTAGAATAAGGAGCTTAAAAGGATTAATGTGATTCTCTATTGAAAGCCTAGTGAATAAGTAAAGCATAGATTCTTCTAAAACACTGTGATACAAGACAGAAAGTACATGCTGAAAAACTGCACATTCGTCAAATAGATACCTCTTGAAAAGGGATCTTCAAATTTGCAAAATTGGAACTAACAAAAGCCTTGCCAGTAGTATCAAAAAACTCCCATACTGATCAAAGAATAGTGCATGTTCCACTAAACTTAATTTCTCCAATTATTAAGAACTTCTTTAGCAACTCCATTAAAAAAATGAGCAATGTTTCAACAGAGAAACAATAAATTAAACACACTTCTCATGTCATTAGTATTATTGCAGGTTTATTTGTTATTAACTAGAGTACCACGTGCATGGTAATTTTGAAAGCTTATAGATAAAGTTGTGACAAGGGGAACTGTCTTTCCTCAAGAAAGCAGGCAAGAGAGAA
This sequence comes from Peucedramus taeniatus, assembly GCA_013400575.1. Taxonomy (NCBI): domain Eukaryota; kingdom Metazoa; phylum Chordata; class Aves; order Passeriformes; family Fringillidae; genus Peucedramus; species Peucedramus taeniatus. The sequence goes on from WBNO01023281.1 coordinate 12,776, forward strand.
GAAAGCATTTGCCTTCTGCGGTATTTTCAATGAATTGACAACAAAGAAAGAATTGTATAATGCACAAGTGCTGATTCCTGCTTCTGAAGTAACCCTCTAGTTTAATCCACTGTACTTAGTATACTTTTACTCAATAATTTATGAGGTGCACTTACTTAAAACTGCTTGCTGCCCTGAGAAGGTAAGCAGTGTTACCATAAAGAAGGAAGAGCAAGCACAAAAGGTCAGGTTACTATTATTGAAATATAAGGCTCACTTGGAGTTCAGGCCTTTTTTTCCTGTTTCAGGAGGTATTTGACTCAGATATTATTTGGAAACTAAAAGAAAACTAAACTCCATTTTGAATTGTATATTTGGCAGTGTTACTGAGTCTTCATCCCTTCCTCAGAAAGCAGTATTACCATTCTGCATCTTCAATACCTACTGCTCCTTTTCTTCTCTTCCATCTTATCCAAATATTATTCAAAGACATAAAAATGACAGGCAGTTATTAAAACATATGTTCTATAACACAAGATGTTAGATTTCATAACCTGTAAATTGGTACAGATTCAGTTGGACTTGGATGGTTTGTACCAGTGAAAATCCTAAATTAATACATGAAGATGATGTGAAACAAAACCTAAATACAGAATGGCATGGCATGCCTTTGGAAAATGCACTAGGAAGTGGACTTGGATTTTTCTGTTATAGGCAGAAGATGTGCTGGATCCAAACATCTGCTTTGTGTCTAAAGATCCACATCTTATTTGCACTCCCAATTGGTCCATTTATTTGTGTATTGAAATGAACCAATCCTTTAAAGAAACAGAAACGCACTTTTCTGTGACCTTTATAAAACACAGATAAGCACTAGAAAACAGCAGAATATTTTGGTTTCAAAGTAATGTTCTAAACAGGAACTCAACCCAAACCAAGAGTGAGAGAAACAGGATTCACTGGAAAAAGCCCAGGAAGGCATATAAGACCTTTATATGGTCTTATAAACCATATAAGATTTGGTTTTCTTCCCCATAGTTTATATAATGTAGTTATTCTCCCCCTTTTTTTTTTTCCTTTTAGTTTTTTTGGGGTGTTTTTTTTTTTGGTTGGTTGAGGGTTTTTTTTGGTTTTTGTTTCTGGGGGGTTTGGGTGTGGCTTTTTTCTGTTTGTTTTGGTTTTTGTTGGGGTTTTTTTTGTTTTCTGAAGTAAAGTCAAGTCATCTAGGAGCGTTTTTAAGCAACTGTCTATGGCAATTATTTGCCTGAGCCTGAAGACAGCAAAGTCAGCCTACAGAGCATCATCATTATTTTTTTAATATGATTGCAACACTGTAATGGTTTTAGAATATCTCTGATAAAATTTTTTTAAAACATATTTTTTTTAATTAATGTCTTGCATCTAATTGAATGAATTTAGTGATCACTATTAAATTACTGTTTGGAAGAGGACACAAGATACTAAGCTGCTAAAAAGATATTCAGAAAAATCAAGAAATTGTGGGACTAGAGAGAGGTTAAGATTGAAACATATCTGTCAGTACTTCTGGGGTACATTTAATATTTCTTTTTTATTCAGAATCTACTTTTCCTGAGCTTAGCAGATCTTTCTTTTATACTGCCACAGGCAGAATCAGGGAAACCGTGACTTGTGAAATACTAATGTGTGTTAAAGATGCAATAATCATAGAAAAGATCTAATTTTGGTTGATTATATGAAACAACCAAACACTAAAAAATGAATAAATTAGTTCATCTGTTTATTGAAAAAAATCCTCTGTTAAAAGTACCCAAACATTGCCAGCGAATACACTATAATATTAGTTAAAGGACAGGTAAAAACTGCTTCCTTGATGAAGTTTGTTGGTTAATAAGCTAAAACCATTAGCTATGTAATAACTAAAATTACATTAAGAAGTATATTTTATCTTGGTAAACCAGGAATCAGATATGCAAAGTTGCATGTCTAATCCCTTGAACCCTAAACATATTTCTTAAAATGTGGACACCAATTTATTATTTTGAATGAAAATTCATGAGCACCTTTCTCATGAGAAAACCAGTTCGTCTGTGGCATTAATAAATAAAAAGGAATGTGAAGCTGTTTCCATCAGCCTTTTTCCCCATGTTTAACACGCACTTCCAGTTTGTAGTATTTCTTTGATGGCATAACTCACATGGCATTTTGAAGTACTCTAAACACACTGGTATGCCTACAAAAAATTCAGCCAGACAAAATGTCCCTTCAAGTTTCTGGGTCATAATTTTATGGAACTTTTTTCACATGTTTTTATTAGGGAGATACAGGAGAATTCAGAGTTATCACCTTTTAAGTTTTAAAACTTTCCTATGTTCGGCACATACTTAAAGCCCCCTCTAATGCATTTCTCTCCAAGTCTCATCCATGAAGGCCCAATACCCACTGATCACAGGATCTTAGGATCTGGCTTTCATGCTGTGCAATGGTGCTGTCCCAGTTTTGAGGGGATACAGTATTTCCAGCCAGATTCGCCATAACATTTTTGCACCTGCCCTAAACTACTCTTGGGTACCTCTTACCTCCTGGCTAGCTGGTGTTCTCCTGCAGTGGATACTCATTCTTTTCTCTTGCTTTGTCACTTTGGCTATTTTTATGCTAATACATGAAAACTTTCCCTATTACTGTTTCAACAAGATTACTCTTTTGCAGGAAATCTCCGGTTCCTTACACACCCACTAGAATCACACTATTCTGCAAATACTACCCTACCTATCTCAGTTTAACTATTTCCTGCACAAAGTCATCTCCCAAATCTCCTACACACACACACACACACACACATACACACATACACGTCATATAAAAAATTCTTCATTTAAAATAGCTCTTGCTCTCCCTGTGGACATTCTTTCTTTTCCTAGGTCAAACTTCCACAACAGCCAATGGATAGATACCCTAATTTGTGCAAATGGCCCCTTTGTAGAGATCTCAGTCTCTAGCTAGGTCATGCTGCTGTGGAGTTTCTGTCCACGGTTTTTATTCAGTCAGGAAATGTTGCATCAATTATATTTTTAAATAGCTGAAAGAAATTTCCAATTTTTTCAAAACAGCACCTCAGATGGATTCAACTAAAAGTTTTCCAGCTGAATTTAGTCACCGCTAGTTTCTACAATGGCTGAATAAGTGGTATTGTACTGGTCTGGTTCCAGCCCTTTGGGCCCTGAAGTCACTGTTTAGTCTCTAAGGCCTGAGATGGCCTTACCATCTTTTTGGCCCAGAAAGGTGGCCACAGCACTTAAAAGGTTTGAAATACTAGCAGATGACCATTTCCAGTTCAAAGCATATAATTACAAGTGAAAACAAGTGCATTTAAGAAACTATTTAATTATCACATATGGTATGTAGAGTCACAAACTGGATTTCTCTGTGAAGCATAAAGCTTTACAGCCCCTCCCCTCACGAAAATCAAGTATCTGTTGATGTGTCTTACATCCTCCTCAATATTCCAACCTTAAGCCTTGCTCACATTCAGTGATGGCTGCAAAATTAAAAGCTGGTTTTGAACATGTAGCCCTCAGTGTACATTTATATACATATACACACCAATTCTGAACAAATTATTTTTATGGTTGGCACTAGCTGTGCTGGCGTGTTTGAGAATCTGACAGATTTCTGCATATGTAATCAAGATCTCAGTAATCCTACATAATTAGCCCACATCAACTTTTCTAAAACAGCCATCTTTCTGTATAATAAGAGGGGATGTTTACAAGGCTCATTTATCTTTACAGCTGGTAATTTAATAAAACTGTGTTTCCAAGACCTGAACATTGAGTTAACAATTGGAAAGGTGAGTTGTGGAGATAAAGAACTCATGAGCACCTTTGTCAATGACTTTTCTTGCATAGGAAACTGCAAGCAAAAGTTCTGCTCTACTTGCCAGTTACAAGGAAACTTCAATCAGGATGAGGGCATCCCCAAACAATGAGCACTAGTTGGGTCCTTTGACCTGCTTTTGGCCACACTGCTATGATCCCACAGGTAGGTTTTTAATGGTCATTCTGGGGTGCTAGTAGTTGGAAGATACGGTTTTTAGAAGACCTTAAAGAAAAAGTCTTCTTTCAGAACTACAAGTTTCCTTGATTGTGAAAAAGACAGGGTAGCAAGAACTCATTTTATCATATTCCAGTGATTAATTTGTTCAAAATATTGAGAAAGAATGTTTTTGAATGCACACTTTTATATACGATATACACATGCATATGTGTGCTAACATTAATTAAAAGAAAAAACACGTAGAGGAAAAACAATCTAAAAAAAGGGAAAACAGGTAAAATAAATGCTTTCTTGAAGTGCAAAAAAACCTGGATGTTTAAACTATAATTGAATGGCTTCATATTCATATTTCGTAGTCACTAGGAGAACAATGGTTATAGAGGTCTTGCAGAGATATTATTACACTATCAAGATTCTTCCTTGGAAGATGTTAAGAAATCAAATTATATGAAGCTGCTGGAAAAGGAAAGCCTAAAGAGAAAGGACACATGCATTTTTTAAAATCCAGAAATAACAGTTTGCTATTAGATAATATTAGGTGTTCCTATGAACAAACCACCATTTGGATAAATTATCCAGAACCCATTATTTTTGCATACATTTTTTTTTTTTTTAAAGAGAGCAATAGAAACAGTTTTCCCCTGCCTCTTGGCCTAGGAAGAAAAATCCTGGTTAGCTAGTAGTATAGAAAAAATGTATTGTGTAAAAAAACAAAAAACAAAAAACAGATCAGTGAGAATAAAACAACAAAAAGAATAGTTCCCTACCCATTACTTCCCACTGTGTGAACTTTTGACATATCAGCAAACTCTTCCTTTCGTTTGCTACTACTGTTGTACTGCTCACTGTACAGTTTTAAGGACATCTGTTCAACAGCATCTCTTTGTGCTTCCAGATAGCATAGCTGAACCTCAGCCTAGAAAAAGAAAACAAAGAGAGGAAAAAAACAAAACAGAACATTAAAAAAATAATTCAGAAAGAATACATTTAAAATAAATATTTTTGGACTNGAATGTGTTATATATTCCATGAGATGTATATCCAATCAAATGCTGCATAAAAATGTCTGGACATGAATAAAAAAAGATATTAGGAACAAAGCACTGTGATAGTACAGGTAGATACATAAAGTTATATTTCTTACAGGCTTCAAGATTGATGTTGTTAACACACTGTCTGTGCTTCATAATTAATGAAAGCCATATTGCTATAGGTATTTTTCCTTTAAATAGTAATTGTAAACAAACCCAAGCAGATTGGTATTATTCACATTCTCTTTTCATGTATCTGGCACAGACTGATTACTCAGCAACTTTAATTGCAAAGAAAAAGGCAATAAGTGAGATGCACTGTTTTCCATCAGACTGTGCCTGTCCAGAAGAATGTGGAATAATATTTGGCATCATAACTTATTGAATAGACACTTTATTTATTGCAGCTGTGGTGATCAGTATTCTTCTGAGTCTCAGAGAACCAGATGACACAAGGATAAAATCAGCTGTTTGCCACACTTGCCCCTAGGAACAGTAGAAAGAACAGAGCACAGAGTAAGTTCAAAAGCACTTTGGGGCTGATATGCCTTTGTTTTCTTTTAATATACTTCATTGAAAGAAAAACGCATTACAAATTCTGATAATGCTTCAAAAATCACTACTTCTGTGTAACTACATACTTCTATTTCCATTGGGAGTGGAATGCCTGCTTAACTATTTGGGGCTATGGCAAGTAAATGGCATGGAGGAAATTTTGTATAAAGACTCTCCTGTATTTGCTGTGGGAGGCAGGGAAGTAAAGAGTTTATTTGTTTGCTGACAGCACAGCAGAGTTACCAATCTGTGGAACAACAGAAGTCATAAAGAGAAGTAGTGAAAGGGCTAG
>WBNO01023282.1:0-11166 GCA_013400575.1 Peucedramus taeniatus
AATAATAATAATAATACCACCTACATCAAATTGCTAGCATACTTGTAAACTTTAATGACAAAGTTTTCTTTGCACATTGCATTTTTTTTTCTCTGTTTTCTGTAGCGCACAGCAAGGGGTATTATTTAATGCACTTTTAATGCTAGGAAAAATCTTCCTGCCTCTGTTACAAGTCCAGCCTTATTTCTTGTTCAGGAACTGATTTTGTTTGGTTTGTTTTGGTTTGATTTTTTTTTGTTAAAACAGAATATGTGCCTTCTCTCAATCATGTTTGTCTGTCACAGATTCAAAGGCGTCTCTCAGAGGTGAATCACACACATTGCCAATAAGGAAAGGTAGCAAAAGAAAATTCAGAGGAGCAGAGGGACAGAGAGCAGTGCCCAAGGTGTACTTCAGCTGTGTTAAGACAGCTCAGTGTGAAGCCTCCAAATTTTTCACCAGTCTGTTTTACCTTGATCTACAGTATTTGCAGATCATAATCCAGCAGCATTAGAACAAGGATGTCAAGAGAATTGATGCCCCTGTGATACAGAATTTGTGGGGGACTGTAACCCTTCGTGCTCTGTGTTTAAACAGTGCACTTAGGACCAATCATTAGAAGGGACCATGAAAAGTTATTCACCCTTCCTAAGCAATCCTCAAAATTAAGTGGAAGAAACCTTTGTAATAAAGATCCCTTTACCACACAGAACACTTATCCAGCCTTTTTCTCATCCTGCTGTTGTTACTTTCTAGGCTGATGTGCTTTGTTATGAACAATTATCAGGATCCAAATTTTAAACATATTAAGAAAAAATTTCTAAAATCTCACATCAGAAATTAATCCCATAGATCTGACTGCTGCAATTCACCATCAAACGTGTCTTTCTTTCTATTTAGACCCATCTGAATTAACAAAGTATTCATCTCCTTTCCTTTTCTGCAAAAGACTGGATACCTGATTTCGTTGTTCAACAGCACATAGTATCTTATATTCTGTGCTCCATACTGCTATGGCTTATTCTGTGCAGTTGGCACAGAAATTGAAGTTTTTGGGCCAAAGGAGACTAAAACTCTTATAGTTTCACCAATTTAGCTTAAGACTAGAGACACCAAGAGCTTGAAAGTAGTAAAAATCCTACCTGAGAGCGAGAAAGTTTAACACAGACACTCACGTGCATGTACACATACACAAAATGTACATAGATAGTCAAGGTTTTACGGTGATCCCCTGAGGACGAGAATAAAAAAAAATTCTTTTTGTTTGGCACAATCAAAAGGCAATAATAGCTTCTTTGTCTTATGCCAACATTTCCCCTCGTCCTCTTTCTCTTCACCCTCAAACCTAATGTGTCATTCTGTAACACCCATTAGTCCTATAAGATTAAAACAGAATCATTCATTACTTCAGCTGATGCCCCAAAGATTGAAAAATAGTTTTTAGATATCAAGAGATGATTGTGCACTGAAATATTAATAGACATAAGGATTCACCAGCTGTTCATTCTATTCAGAGAGAAGGAAAAAAAAAAAGTAAATCACTTTGGCTTCTGGCACAAGATGTTCTACAAAATTTGCCTGGTGCTGGAGTCACCACACCAAAAAATTCTTTACTTAATTTGGGCCTTATCACCTTCCTTCCTAGGGCTGGAATGCCAAGAGCCAACTTGTTCAGGGTCTCACACCTTCAGCACTTCATGCAAATGTACTTTTTTCTGTGCAACTGACCCTTTGTGTGGTAAAGTTTAAATAGAAATGTTTTCAAACCCTAATTTAAAGCAAGCCTCCCTCCATCTAAGCTCCCCAGTACTCTCTTTCTGTCTCACTCCATGTCTGGAAATGGAAACTTTAAATTACTCCACGTAAATCAGTTTTTCGTGTGCTTTGGATTATAGCACAGTACAGCCTCCTTTGCACATTATCATTGGGGGATTTGGAACATGGGTTTCTTGCTTGTTTTGCTGGGTCTTTTTGTCAGCAACATCAGCTGTGTTCAGCTTCAAAATCAGTGTTACATAGACAGCTAACAAAATAATAGAAGAAAGGGAGTATGAAGAGATGCAGGAGAAAATTATGGGGACTTTTGAGAAAAGGAAAGAGAGAGTGTCAATGCTGTAAATAAATAAAATAATTATTGGATTTTTATGAAAATAGGCATTTTGGTCATATTTTCAACATTCATATGCTATTAGATCCCCATTTGGACTAATTCCTTTCATGAAAATGAGAGACACTTTTGATGTGCAGTTGAAAATTCATGGATTCATCACATATGCACCACTCACTACATGAGATACAGGGCAGAACTTTATAATTTTATTCACTTCATGATCAGTAAAGATAAGAAAAGGTCCTGTTAGAATATACAATACCTCTTCTTCCCTTCCTGCAGAAGGAAATTAATATTTGGTTTACTACAGAGCTGAATATAGATTTTAAGATGCTCCAGTGAGGACGAATTAAAGGTTAAGGAAGAAGACATTTCTGTCACAGACTTACAAGTTAATAGAGAAAACAAGAAAAGGATACTGGAATCATCATTTTCCAAGATGGAACCTAAGGCTGTTTTGTACAGATTGATGGTAACTAATGCCAAAGTATTAGAGTTTAGCTGATATGAACTCTGGGTTTCTTTAAGTGGAAATCTTACTTCTGAAAGAGAATTCACTGGTTTAAATAAGTGTTCACATCTGGAAATGCATTATGCATAGTTAGCAAGTATGGAAGTTTGAAATTTTTAATCTTGGCAAAGGAAGAGATGTGAAAAATAAAATCGCCTGATATCTTAAGTACACTTCAGGCTGATTATCCAACCTATTCAGAGGAAGATTAGAGGAACGTTTGCCCAAAGGTGGAATTTGTAATACACCAAAATGATATTTTAGAATAGACTTCTCTACAAACTTTACCCCTGATGTGTATATATGTTTGCTAGCCAACAAAAGTATTCCAAGGTCACCAGATGCTGCTGGTGTTATTGAACCTGAACTGCATGGCCTGTTAGTCAGGTGTGCTGGGCTGACCCAGGCTGGGCACCAGGTGCCAGCCAATGTCACTCTGTCACTTCCATCCTCAGCTGGGCAGGGAAGACAAAAATATAGTTAAAAGTTCATGGGTTGAGGTAAGGACAAGGGCAGAGTCCTCACCAGTTAATATCACAGGCAAAACTGACTTGATTTGGGGAAATTATCCCCAAATTATCCAATTATTATCCATGAAATCAGAGTAGAAAAATGAAAAATAAAACTAAATACTTAAAAAAACTTCTCCCACCTATCCCTCATTCCTGGGCTCAACTTCACTCCTGATTTCTCTGTTGTTTCTCACTCAGCAGTGCAGAGGAATGGGGCATGAGGCTGAGGGAAGATGGAATCGACTCTGTTGGACCTGGGTAAACCTCCCAGCATCTTCTCAGAGAAGCCACAACTGTAGTCCCACCTCAAACTGAAGCCTTACCATGCAAACCAAACACTTTAAAAGAAAAAAAGTAAAGATTAAACACACGTGGAAGAGAAAGTAACCGAATTCAAGAGGTTTAATTCTTTAAGATTTGCTAGAGAAACATGAACTCTGATTCCCTTATTTTGACAGCTGCTTGCCAACTGACAGCATATCTTCTTACTGAAAAGCTCTGCTAATGACTAAAAAATATTATTGCTCTAGCCAAGCTTGGCATACTGCTATATTGAATTTCAAAATATAAGCAGTTAATATGTTTGTTTACCTTAACTCAGAGGTTGCAGTTCAAACTGAGTCCTATCAAATTTCATGGGATTTTAGTGATTGGCTGAGTTTTTTTTGAGATCCTAAGATCTCTCAGTCTTGAAAAAACTAAAAGCAAAATCTCCTGCATTATTGTTGTTGCTGTTTGTAGCAAGCATCTCATGCATCAAAAAGAGCAGATACAGAACCATGTGAGAGAAGCAATGACATGGAATAGAGAAGTATTCAGGAGCTAACAGCAGGCTACATCTGGAAACATATTTCTCTGTTTTCCTTTTAAGATTAATTTTGGTCAGTTTGGAGTTTTCTACTGAAAAAAAAAAATGTGCTGGATATAATGATAGACTTATCATATTTGCCTTTGGTGTGTTGTTGGCCATGATTCTGACGAGCACAGCCTGAGAAAAAATAATAGCCCAATTTTTCCCAGTTGCTTTGTTTTAGTCAGTAAAATGGATGTCCACAGCATTGAACTCTTATCCAATGTGGTGTCATATATGGCACTCACAGAGCTCAGATGGACCACTAGGTCCTCACTTACCTCAGACTTCAGGTTCTAGACTGAAGTGAATCATCTTCCACACTGTCCATCTAAAATCTGTCTTTTAGGAAAATACTGATTATATTCATATTTCCTAAAAAAGATAGGCTTTGAGAGTACCACATTGCAGACATAACCTGAGTATTATCACCCATACAAGTTTACCCTGTGTCCAGGCACACACACGGTGCTTACAACACCAAGAGCACAGCTGAGGCTCTTCTTGGATAAATCATGTGAGTTTTACCTCAAAAAAACACCACCTCATCTCTCCTCAGCCACTATTTCACTCAGCTCACATTCCTCTTTGAAGCTGTGCCTGAAGACCAATCTACATTTAGAGTGTCTGATTTTGTTTAAGTACAAAAAAGTACTTAGCAAAAAGAGTACAAAAAAGTATTTGCTCCTGCTTATATCTCTTCAGAAAGATACTCTAAGGCAAGGCTGCCCTATATGTGCCCCCTTCCATCATTTGCAGGAAACTCTGGATGTTCACCAGGACAGAAGATACAAGGAAGGGTGGGTTTGGTGGGTTTAGCACCCCTCTGGAAGCTTCATCTTCAATTTGGTGTAGACACAGCAATAGCTCTGTGCTTTCACTTCTCTGCTCACTTAACAGGAGATGGTATTTCCTTGCCTTGCAGGGGTTTCACAAAGTTTAATTCATCAGTGGTCTGTGAGGGACCACTGTGAGGGAGTTTTTGCAGGCATGAGTACCTCAGAATGGCCTAAATAATTTATCCCTGTTTTTTTTCTTTTACCCAGTAGGCTTCTCTTTAAAATGCTTCCAGCCCTTTAAAGTTTGGGAGCACACTGTACTTGGGGAAAGAAAAAAAAAATTACAAAGAAAAAATGCATAATGTATGATAATGTTGAAAGTAGCAAGAATTAAAGTAAATGGTCTGATATAAAAAGGGTTTCAAACAGGATTAATAATTCTGCAATTTGTTATACAAAGTCAATTTTTCCACTTCCAAAGCTAAGTTGCCTGGTGGGGTTTATTGGCTCACTCATTATTAGGTATATATCACTTTTATTGTTTCACATTTTTATGTGTTTATAAAAAAAAAAGAAAAAAAAAGAAAAAAGACATCATTCATGAATAAAACATTTTTGCTCTAAGCTGCCATATATGAAAGTTGGTCTAAGAGCCTATATCCTCTTTTATTGGAAAAGGGAAATACATTGTATATTTATATATTTATGGGTTGGTCTGTGTTGGGAGGTTTTGTGTGTTTGTATGCATATGAACATATATATGCATATGTATATATGGTAATATGGCAAAATGGGTATGCATCTATTGTGTACCCCATTACCATATATATACACACCAATCTTTGAAAAAAGACTTTGTGATACTAAGAATTATACGTTTTCTTTCTGATAAGCCTTCCAAACCCTGCCCCTCTTCTGCTCCATTTGACTTATCCTGGACGACATCTTTTGTAAATGCTGTTCTCCTTTCCCCCTTTTCCTTATCCATGGGGTTTCTTGGGTGCTCATAACCCACTCTGCTGAAGCCCCGTTCCTCTTCTGATCTGTGGCAGTGTCTCCTGTCCAAGTGTCACCTTAGAACACCAGACATGATTGAGCATCCAGGCTGCAGTCAATGTGCCGCCGCAGATGATGTGAGGAAATGTTAGCTTGATAGATAATGGTTTTATTTTTGGCCTTCTTAATCACTCTGCACCTGGTAGGAGTTTTATATGAACAGATAAGTGGTATCAAGAGACAGATAGAAGTTGATGGGGAACATTTTTATGTATGAATGCATTTATTTATTTATTTATTCATTTATTCGTTTAGAATATTTGGGTGCAAGGATTTTTCTGGGAAGTTTTATGAAGGTATGCTTTTTATCTTGCTCTTTCTTCATCATATGAAAGTTAATTTCCTGTTGGCAAATTTGGACCGGAGTTTTAGAGTTTATAGAAAGAAAAATTAATGAGATGTCCAACAAACATAATTTCAGTTGACTTAAGGGAACTTGCTCTTCTAAAAGCAGTTTTAAAAATGGAGTTTTTACTGAGAGCTCAGCCTTTGACCTTAAGACTCTGTCCTCTTTAGTGCTGAGAGGTAAATTACATTTGCTAACTTCATCTATGACATGACACAAGTAACTCCATAAATGCTCCATAATTGTGCTGTGATTATGTGGTTATTGCTGCACATTGTCAACAAAATGATCACCCTGAGGCCCCATAACTCCAGTGTCTGGCACATGGTAATTAGCTAAGAAGGGACTAGGATCTAAGGGACTCTGGAGGAGCTCTCTCAGCACACACACAGGGAAATTAGCATGTTGAACGGACACCTCCAAGAGGAGCCACAGTGAAAACTGGAGCAGGAAAAAAAAAAAACATTTTGAAAAATGTGAGACACAAACTTAATGGATGACTAAAGAAATCTAAGTAATGTCATGGTCCACTGCCTCACAGCAAAAGTTTCTGCACCAAGTTGAACACTTGTCATCAGAAACAAGGCCAAGGAGGGCTTTGTCCCAGTAAGAGCTGGTTCTCTTTTATTTTTTTACATTAGTATTTGTTGCAGCTGTAGTCAGATCTGAAGTGGAGATCAAAAATTTTAAGAGAGCTCTGAGGCAAAGACTTCATTATATCTACTGCATATTTTTCCAGTCCATTTGGAAATATCTGATCTGTCCAGCTACTGGACTATCTGACTACAGTCTCCTGTTTGTTAAGCCCCAGACCATAAGTGTTCTGCCTTTGGCCATACTTCCCTCCTGCGTCTCTAAGATAGGCTGAGTACTGGAGTTCTCTATGATAACAGCCAAAAAGGTTTTCTTAATGCAGCTTTGATTACATGGTTGGGAAGACAAATATGACATGTACCATATGACATGTACCTGATTTTCAGTACAGCAGGGTCAGTTTGGTTCTGCCTGCAGGGAGCTAACCTTTCAGATAGGGAACAAATGGGCCATGGGGTTTGTTGTTTGTTTGAAGATTTTTCTTCCCCTCTTGATCTTGAGGCCATTGCTGAGGCCATACCTCAAATCCTGGGTTCAGTTCTGGGCTACTCAAAAGAAGACAGACATTCTGTGCTGGAGTGTGTCCAAAGAAGGGCAACAGAGCTGGGGAGGGGTCTGGAGGACAAGCCTGATGAGAAGCAGCAGAGGCAGCTGGGTGGGCTCAGCCTGGATAAAAATGAGGTTCAGTGGGGGCCTCTCACACTGTAGTGAGATGAGGCTTGGTCTCTTCTCCCAAATGACAAGAGACCAAAAGAGAGGAAAAAGCTTCAAGGTGTACCAGCAGAGGTTTAGACTGGATATTAGAAAAAATTTCTTCACTGAAAGGATGACACTGGAGCGGGCTGCCCAGGAAAGGGCTGGAATCACCATTCTTGGAAGTATTTGAAAGGCATTGGTGCATGTGGCACATGGGAATATAGCTTTGTGGTGAACACAGTGGTGCTGTGTCCATGGGTTGGCTCAAGGATCTTGAAGATCATTTCCAACTTCAGTGTTTCTAGGATTCTAATCTCATCCCTGTTAACCTCAGAGGCAGTTTCCAGGGTTGGATTTTTTTTTTTTCCCCACAAAGTGTTACAGCTGAGTAACAAGGGTACAGAAGTTGGAAGTAGAAAAGCACTGGTGTTATTCCTTACTCCAAAAACAGGCTGGTATTTTGCAAAAGTAGAACAGTTTCTACTCCTGGGACAGCCATATCAGTCTTTAAAAAAGTTATCTAGAGGAATGCTGCTCAAATTGTTCTTTTCTCTTACTATCACTCTGCTTGGCCTGCTGACTCTGTTTCTCAAATTTCATGCTCATTGTACATAATCCTGAAACTTTAGGCTCATAATAGTTCCGAGTATTTCTTACCTGCCTTACTCTACTACTACATTTTCTAGATTTAATTATAAGTAATTTGGACAAGATCATGGGGAAAGATTTTTGCACAACAAGGACCTGAACCCAGGTCTGCAAGCATCCCAAACTTCTGCCCTAAGCACTGACTCATCCTTCCTCCCACACGTTATCCCTTGCTGCTTTTGGCACGGCTGGTTCCTGTCCTTATGCCAAGGGAAGAGGGCAGACAGAGGAGACACAAGGGTAGCAGGCCCATGACACTCAAAAACACTGGTGCAGCAAGGGGTATTTACAGTTACTCTTTTCAGGCAGGTTTTTGGTTGCTTCTCCTTCCCTCATTAGCACAAAGCAGCTGGAGTTAAGGTCTTGGCTTGACCCTAAAGTATGGTCTGTGCTCAATTGAGAATGAACTGCTCAGTTGCTCACTGCAGTGAGTGATTACACCTGGTTGTTGCACTTTTGTGTTCACCTGTTATTCCAATTACTTTAAGTTAAATTTTGAGTGGATTAACTGCTTGCAGACTATGCAAGTTTCATCACCAAATTCAGCAAATTCTCCTAAAAAATCTTCTTTTAGGAAAATGGGAATATCAGTCAAGATGGTAACTTGCACAAGATAAAATACTCAAAGCAAAACTCATCCCTGTAATGTATCCAATGACTTCTTCATAGAGCTGCTGCAAAGATGAATTGGTCTGGAATGTATATGTTGAATATTTAATGCAAATACAACATGCCATAAGTGCATGTCCTGCAGGTAAAATGTAATTATTCTAATTATGCTGCAATTACTGTACATCTACAGAGTAAATTACCTGATTATTTGCATTCTGTGCTATAAAATGTTCTAATTCAGTCTTCAAACCCATGCAAACCATTTTCCTTAGCATAGGAACTCCAGATATTTTGGTTAGCAGGCATGCTAACCAAACACAGTTCTGGGATACTGACACATCTTTTACCCTTTTTTCACATCTTGGTGTCTGCTTCCACTCACCTGGAGCTGGCTATGATTTGATAGATAGAGAACAGTATCCACAGCATTTGCCCCAGCAATGGGCAGCAGTGGTGCTGTGCTAAGGTATCTCTATGGCCAGGAAGGCTGTAGCACACTGTGGTGATCATTGTGTGTGCAGGAACTCAGTGCTGGGAGATGCTAACTGCATTTTGCCATGCAGACAGCTGAAACAGGCACACAAGAAAAAGGAACAGCAGCACGGCAGAAGGGATAAGGATACCAGTGAGGGAAGAAAGTTGAGTGAGCCAAAATGAGAGGCCATCTGGGAGCAGTGTAGAACCAGCAGGCATGTAGCCCTTGTAGCAATCATCCTGAATGTAAAGGGTGCTCGTATAAATAATTACAGCACTTCCTGTTGTGCTAGGAAAAGAGGCAATAGTTTTTTATCATGTGGGTGGTGAAACGCTGGAACAGGTTGCCCAGAAAGGCGTTGGATGCCCCAGCCAATCAAGCTCAGGTTAGATAGGGCTTTGAGGAAACTGATCTAGTGGAAGACATCTCTGACAACTACAGAGGGCTTCTAGTAGATGATTTTGAAGGGTCCCTTCCAACACAAGAGTTTTAAGATTCTATGATCATAAGAAAGTTGATTAAAAGGGACCTCTGGAGATCATGTCTTCTAACCTCCTGCTTAAAACCAACACAAGGTGAGGTCAGACATGGTTTTGTCTAAACAAGTGCTGAAAATATACAGAAATGAAGATTTCATAACCTTCCTAGTACCCAATCTGAAATTCACAGAGAGCAATGTTTTCCCACCATCCTTCACTCTATTTTCTAGCACTGCTGAGAAGTATTGGCTCTTTGATCTTCAAAACCGTCCCTAAGATAGTTGGGGACAAAAATTAGGGAATACAGAATTAGACTGTGTAAAAGTACAGAGGAGGGTGATGTTGGCAGAGAGAACAATTATAGGACAAGAAGATTTCCTGGATTCCTTGTTCAAAGGTAATATCAAGATACAGTGCACACATGTAGGTATAATCTACATGTATCTACAAATAAAGATACAACATTAGGTGAAGAGGCTCCAAAGCCTAATTTCTGCTCTGTCACTGACTGATGGGTGATCTTGATCAAGTCACTTCTCTGCATAACAGGAGTACACAGGGAAACTTCCTAAATAAGCTGCTTTGAGCCAAAATAATGAGAGGAGCTAGGTAAGAATAAGGTCATGCAGTAATTATTGTTATTACATATTATTTTAAGTTGTATATCATAAATTACTGTGAAATTTATCACCAGAGGTCAATAAATTCCTCCTTTGCCCCTTTTTTTTTTTCTTTTTTTTTTTTTTTTTTTTAATTCTCAGTCTGGAGTTAAATGATCACTTTTTATTGAGCAGGTATCATGGATTCCCTTCACTCACCTCTTTCTCTCTGTCTGGGAAACTCTCTGAGGCTTTGTTTTCTCCACTGCACAGCAAAGGCAATTCAATTAAGACATCAAGCCAGCCTGAAACTGAGGTCTCTAAGGTGCACTGAAGACAATCTTCTAAGATGGCCAGTCCTGCAGAAATGAATGTCTTTCTTATTAATTTGGGAACACAATGGTTCTTCCTGACCCTTTGGACCCTGCTTTTTATTGATCAAAGTATGTAGGCATTTTTCCTTGGACAGATACTTGAAGATGAACGCTGTTTCCTAAGACTAGGTTGTTTTTATTGGGAAGATGATGCACACTGTAAATTAATAATAAAAATTTTAATTCACAAAGTGCAGTTAGTTTTTGAGTTTTCATATTTACTATGATATATAAACTGGTTTTGTTTATCCCATGGTCTATGCTTAAAAATTAAATTGATTGTCCTATTCAAAGTGTTTGGGGTTTTTTTTTAATATTTTAAAATCTGGTCTCAGATACAATATTGCTGATGAGATTCTAGAGATTTCTGAAGTAATTTGTGCTCCACAAACAGAACTTTGACACCAAATTTTAGAGAATTTTGGTGATGTTAGTATTAAATGAAGTTTTACATCATATTTTGTTACAAAACAAAATATCCATACGATTTCAGCAGTAATACATTACTTTTCACCAATTTGTCTTTTTTTTTCTCTTTTCTTTTCT
>WBNO01023290.1:0-15590 GCA_013400575.1 Peucedramus taeniatus
TAAAAACTCTTATTATATAAATTATTACTTATTTGAAGTCCAACTACCACAGTTGCCCAGCTGAGTAAGAATTTTAGCTTTCACTCAAGTTTTGGCAGTCCCCATTGTGAACATGAGGGGAAAAGCTTAAAAATGCATGGTTTAAAAGCTCAAAAATATCAAAAAACATATAGAAAAAAAGATAAGAGTTTATATATTTTAACCCTGTATTATGATTTTGGTACAATGAAAAATCTTATTTTTTTTTGGATGGGTCATTAGAGTTGGAGTTTAACTTGACAAAAGCAAACAAGTATTTGTCCTCCTAGTGCCATTACTAACCCCTTCCTTCACATTTCTTTCTGAATGACAACAATTTGAAATGTTTGAATTAGAAAGGACAAATCTTAATGACAAATCCATAAGAAAAGAGGTTGAGGACTTCAGAGTCCAACCTGTGGAGAATGTGAGTAAAAGTTGGAGAAGTGCTCATTAGGCAAAGGCAAGCAGAAGTGGATGCTGTGCTTTGTTAATATCCCTTTTCAGCAGTGGCTGAGATTGTCTAATCCAATTTTGTGCTATTGGAGGAAAATTTGAAGGCATGTGAATTGTGGGCCATCTGCACTCAGGAGATTTAACTTTTAAGTTAAATAATCATGATTTCTACAGCTCTGGAAAGGACATGGTGTAAATAACTGATTTGTCACTCACCTGTATACTGCAAAAAACTGTTTAGCTTCAGGTTGAAATAGAATTGTTCTTGTGTGTTGTCACTTTTTAAATGCAGGTGTTAGAAAAGAGCAAACAAGTTGAGAACTACACTTGGTTTTCAATTCTATTTCTCTGTTCTTTTTCTGAAAAACAATGAAGTGGCTTCCATTTGAACAATACTTCAAACAAGTTAGCTCAGTGAAAAGAACTACTCTCAACTTTGGATACATTCATCTGTACTGATAAATGTGAAAAATTGATGGGAGGGAAATAGTCTGTGGCAAAAGGGGTTGAATTCTGAAGGAAAGGAGAAAAAACAGTGGAATAGTGGGAAGAAAAACAGAAGGCAAACGCCTCATTTTTCTGTTTCAGTTCACAGTGATTTGTAGCAAAAAGGCACAACGAAGCTCACACTTGCAGAATTTTGAGTTTTCTGTTGCTTGATGAGGCCTAAGAAATAGCTGAAAGATGAAAGTTTTATCTGTTACAAGATAATTAAACCCATTGAAATTGTGCTGCAATTTGTCATTTGCTGTTGTCTGTTTTCTTTTTGCTGAAGACAGATTTGGCAGCTCAGAATACAAGAGGAAAAGGTTTTGGGATAGGTGTGATGATGCTGAAAATGAAATATTTCAACAGGCAGGCAAGATGCATTTGTAATGTTCTGACATTAATTTCTGATCAGTCATCTTACCAGTTAACACCCTAATAGCTGAAACAGTGTAAGAAAATAAAATAACAACTGACAGTGTGTGGCCAGACCATTGTCTGGTCACAAATTCAGGAAAGCAAAGACAAAGCAGTGAAAAGCTAAAATTTCCACAAACTAGGTGTGAACCTGTAGGCAATGGTTCTGCTTTTCAAAGCATTGGCCAATACAGACATTGGAAATTCAAAGAAAAGAAAAGGTAAAATGCAGAATATTTTTTAAATCTGCATTTTGATTTCTGTTTTCAGAGGATACACTGTGATCAAATTTCCAGTGTTCATCTTTATCAAAATTCTGCTCATACTACTAATTTCCCTGACCTTTCAATAAATATAGGCAGATGCATGGTTTTCCATCTGTTTCTTCATAGTCTTCTTTGTTGGACAATATGTAAGTGACAAGGGAAAACACTTGTTTTGTTTGTTTTAAAGAAATTGTCATGTTACAGTCAAACAAGAATAGAAATACTGACTGGAGTGGAAAACCAAGTTGACAGAATTAGAGATCACTACTGTCTAATCTTTTGAGTATTGTGTAATTGCTGTTAAAATTCTCTTAAATTCACATGTTTATTTTTTATTTTACATTAAAAAGAAATATGAACAAACAGCCCTGTTAATGGAAAAGAAAAATAAAGGTAAAATGCTGGGTTTGCACAGGTAGTTATGCTGTATTTAAAAGGAGCTGTAAGCTTACATGAATGATTAAAAAGAGAGCCCACAGGACTTGAGTATTTGCTGATACTTTAAGTTGTCTATGAATTGGAGTAGTGCTTGAATTGGAGTAGTGCTTGAATAGTATTCCTTTATTTTCTGTCCATGGTAACCATGACAAATTAACCCAAAACATTCACTGTCACTAGAGAACATAAATCTTTCTTTTCTAACATTTTTGCTGTATGCAATTAAAATAAACAGCTTTATTTCCTGTAAGCCCTTGTGAAATAGCCATTATGAATCAAACATTGAGAGTTTCACTCTCAAGCATGAAAGTCTCTGAACAATGTATATTTTGGTACATATTGAACATTTTCTGTAAGCTCCCATAAATAAATCCAGGAAATGTCGGTCCCTTGAGTACTACCTTCATTAAATCTGGAGCAGCTGTTGTTGAACTTCCACCCAAACATATAATGGAGCCCTTGACATCAAAAACTCTTCCATGGCTGGCATATTATTGTAAGTCTTTGTAAACATGCATTTGTTCTGAAAGAGGGCTGATTCTATCAAAACTACAAACTGGTTCATGCGGTGGAAAATGGAACTCTAAACCCATTATGCTCTGGAATATGATTAATGATAAACAAACTTGCATTAAGTGTTTATTTGGGTTTTTTTTGTTTGTTTGTTGGAGGGGTTTTTATTTGTTTGTTTGTGGGTTTGGGGCTTTTTTTTTGTTTGTTTTGCTTTGTTTTGGTGGGGTTTTTTTTGTGTTTTTGTTTTTTGTTGGTTTAGTTTGGTTTGATTTTTGTTGGTTTTAGGGTGGAAGGGGTTGTTGCCTCAGTATTCTCCAAGATGAGAGAGTGGCAGAGAATCATTGTTGTGATAATGGAATAATTTTCACATAGTGTTATAAGTTGTAAGAGTTATGAGATACCTTTCCTGAAATCACGGTGTTGCCATGGCTGGAAATATTAACTAGAAAACTGTAATTCCCTTACATTCTTACAAGTTGAGTAGGGCCAAAATATGTTAATGTTTCATCACTCTGGGGGATTAAATTGCTCTGAGTTTTTTGTATCATTGATTTTCACTGCTTAATTGAATCACTTTAAAATCGTGGAATTGTGGAATGGTTTGGGCTGGAAGGGACCCTAAAGCTCACCCAGTGCCACCCCTGCCATGGCAGGGACACCTCCCACTGTCCCAGGCTGCTCCAGCCCCAGTGTCCAGCCTGGCCTTGGGCACTGCCAGGGATCCAGGGGCAGCCCCAGCTGCTCTGGGCACCCTGTGCCAGGGCCTGCCCACCCTGCCAGGGAACAATTCCCAATTCCCAGTCTCCCAGCCAGCCCTGCCCTCTGGCACTGGGAGCCATTCCCTGTGTCCTGGCCCTCCATCCCTTGTCCCCAGTCCCTCTCCAGCTCTCCTGGAGCTCCTTTAGACCCTGTCAGGGGCTCTGAGCTCTCCCTGGAACCTTCCCTTCCTCAGGTGAGCACCCCCAGCTCTCCCAGCCTGGCTCCAGAGCAGAGGAGCTCCAGCCCTGGAGCAGCTCCATGGCTTCCTCTGGATCTGCTCCAGCAGCTCCTTGTTTTTCTTGTGCTGAGCTCTCCAGACCTCCACAATCTGTCCAACACCTGATTTCACCCTGGAGGGTGCCTGGAAGGAGCCCTGTCTGTCCAGAACAGACTGAACTGCTGCTGATTACCCAGTGAGATTTCCCCTTTCAGCTCTCCAGGCATCACCACGTCCAAGTGTCCTTTGTCTGAAATAGTGTGAACCCAGTTTAGAACTGCAGAGGTAGAAAGGCTTCCCGTGAACTGGGAAGTGTTTTCTTTTTCACTAAGCTGAAGTTCTCGTGCTAGGAAGGATTGTTTCATCTACTCCTCCAACACTGCAACTTCCCAACTTTTCTGCCAGGAACTGTCTGCTTTCTGGACAAGTCAGCCATCACAGTTGATTTGTGTTTTTGTTTGTTTTACTCACAGCTTATTTAAATATAATGTTATATTTAAATGTTGCTCCCAATTTATCAAGGAGAAAAGTGAGAGGAGTCATCCTGTTTGGACTTTGCTTTTCAGTCGCTATTTTTTAACTTGAGAACCAGTGGAAAGGAAAAGGAAGCTTGTATATAAGACTTGTGTTACTGGTTTAGAGAAGAGAGGCAATAATCATGGCATGATAGAGGACTTATATTTATAAATAAATCCATCCTTAGCTACAATTAATGAACTGAAGTAGAGGAGCACTAAGTACCCTGACCTCTTGCACAATGGGCTCCTCCCAGTGGGTTTTGAAATACAGTATTTGTTTTCATAGTAGTTAGGATTCCTCCTCATTTTGACGTGAATTATCTTGCAGTTCTGCAGAGAGCTGTCTTTCCTCTTGGGAGGGGTATGACAAAAGTGTTTTGTTCTCCATTGATGAGATCTGCCTATGTGTGGGGGGAAGAGAATAATGTCCCTAAAAACAGTTTTGCAATTGCACAGTTTTAGCTGCAGTCCTATTATTTGTATAGAATGCTAAATTATTACTCTGTGAAACTTGTACGAAAGTAAGATATCAGTTAATTATTGCTATAGAATGCTGCCCTAAATTATTAGTCTATGAAATTTGAAGGTAAGATATCAGCTAATTCCTGAGATTTTATTTAGTTGAAAACAGAAGCCTGATTTCCTGGACATGTTTCTTATACTCTCTAATCTCTAGAGCCACAGAGGGTTTATTCAGTTGGTGGTGCATCTTCTTTTCTGGAAGGGGCTCTCTGAATCTCATTCAGACATGACACAGGTGGTCATGACTCTGATATTTTGTGGTAAACTACCTCTAACATGAGGTTTAAGAAAGAGAAATCATGACTGCTGCGAACTGTAGCTACTTAGTTCTGCACACAGTAGATGATTCTGTGCACACAAATGTTGGTTCTTCAGATATCTGATAAGATCTCCCATCTCATAAGATTCTGCTCAAATTTATTTACAGAGAGGTGAAATAGATTAATTTGCTGATCTTTCTCTTGTCCTCTTGTGATCTTCTAAATATAAGTGCTCAGATGAGTGAGATACAACTTTTCTGGTAAGAGTGTGAAAACTTGGAGAGGCAACGTCCCTTTGCACTTTGGTGCAGTTTCTAGTAACTTTTTTTCTAGTAACTTTTAACACCCTTCTCTGTTCCATGGGTTTTGGAAGTAGCTGATCTGTAGTCCTTGGTGCAGGAATTTTGTATTTTGGGTTAGTACACTCACTATCTCTGGGGAACCCCAACTTGCTGGAAGTTTGGTTGGGCAGACAGTGGACAAATTACACTTATTTTTAAAGTTAAACTTCTGGATTTTGAAGACCCAAGTATTTCCAATGGTTTTTTAAAGGCTGAACAATGGAGGTTCCTGCATCTGCTATGGAAGGCTGTGTTTCAGGTAGATTTCAACACATAAAGGTGATGAAATTATTATCAGATCTCTTTTGCTTCTTGAAAATTTTATTGCCACGTTCAGTTAGCATGGCATCTTTTTTTTTTAATTTCCAGCACATTTGAATTGCTACACTCCATTAGATAAAAGCAGAATGTAGATAATAAACATGCTTCTTTTGCAAGTTTCAGTGTGCTCTGACATAATTATGTTAATTATGAAATTTGTATAGCAGTTACCTATTTTCTTTCATTCCTTGGTACTATTTTCAAGCAACATTTGCTTTAATTACCATCATCACTTTCCAGTGGCTCAGAGTAAGGGGAAAGAAATTACTTAGCAGTGCTGAGCATCCTTACTTAACTTTTATTTATATTAGTGATTGTTTAAATGTTAACCAGCCAAAAAAATCCAGTAAGCTCTGAGGTTGGTCTGTGTGGTGTTGGCTACTGGCTACAGGACTCTGGTCTTGCAAAACATGAAATAATCTTAATTCTGCAAGTCCTGCAGCATAGGGATATCTCCCGTCTTGTTTTTTTTAATGAGTTGCCATACTTTGGGGTTTTTGGCAGCCAAGAGCTATTCCAGTGTGCTGTGCTGCTGCTCTGGTTCATCTCTGGCTCCTGTTTGTGTGGGCTGGTGCAGTCACTAACACAATTCTGCTTCCCAGCCTGGGCTGTTTCACACTGCCAGCGTCATTGCACTTCAGCTGCGTGGGGCTTGAAAGCACCAGCTCCCCCAGCTTACATCCCAGGATAAATAATCACATCTCATGTGTTTAAACCAGCTGTCCTGGAGCCTGGAATGGCTTCTTTTCAAAAGTCTCCTCGCGTATTTCTGTGTGCTTTGCGTGCCCAAGGTGGGATTTGCTCAAAGCAGCATTTTCCTTGTACGTCCCTAAGGAAACCCTCGTGTTCCTCTGGTGGAAAGCAAGCTTAGTGATCAGTTTTGTAGTTTCAGAAATGGTTGTGGGTCTCTTCTGTTTCCTCAGGCAGGGCTAGTTTTAGATGTTATTTGGGGCCAGGTTTTTTTTGCAGGTCTGTGGCTGAGCATGCAGTGCAGGAGGCTGCTGGGAACCCCAGTGAAGTTATATTTAGCAAAGTGGATGGAGATAACTGCTTGCCTGAGGACAGCTCAGACCATGCAAGCATTTGTTTTATCCTTGTCAGAAAAGAACCTGCATGAACATGTCAGGCCTGTTTAGCTCTGGACATGCCATTGTGTCACCGAGCACTGTCTGTTTGACAGTGAAATATTGATATAAAATCAGAAAAATGGTAAAATTAAACTTCTTACCTCTCTCTCTGTGTGCAGGACTCTGTGTGGGTGGTCTTGCAGTCAAGTATTGCATCAGAGCTTCCTGGGCAGGGCTTCCCCAAGTCACCAGAACCAGAACCTGCCTTGAAAATGGGTTCTTTACAGACACTGGTTCTTGACAGACATATCCCTTTAGATCTTGTTTTACCCATAATTTTAGAATAGTGATTTTTTTTAATGGAGATAACTGATGGTTGACATGTGGCACTGAGACATTTAGTGCTTTAAAGGAAAAATTACCTCTCCATTTTCAGCTTGCATTTACTGCTGTGTATCTTCTTTTCCAACTTGCTGCTGACTGAAATATATGTTTATTGATTTTTGCCTTTTTTATCACCTCAGTGTATACATTGTTCTCTGCTTGTTGGTTCTTTGGTGGGTTTTTTTTTTGTTTGTTTGTTTGTTGGGTTGTTTGTTTGCTTTTTGGGTTGTTTTTTTGCTTGGTTGCTGGACTTTTTGTTCTTATTGATTGTGTTGAACAGCACTAGTTCAACCAGATGTTCTTTAAGGTGATCTCACTGCTAGCATTTTGTTCTGTAGTAAATACAATAGCAACATTAGTATCTTAATATTATATTATTATTCTAATAAGATAATATGAGTGTTTAAAAATTGAACAAGCACAAAGCAAAAAACCAAACAAAACCACGAAATCCCAGCATTTTCTGATTCATAAGAAACCTTTAGTTCTATTGCTATAGATTTCAGAAAATCCACAGATTCTCCCTTTTGGGCTGGTTTGCTGGCAAGTAAAAATTAAGAAAATTAAATACAACAGACTTGAACAATGATGTTCTCCCTCCACTGAAATTACTACAAAGATGAAATTAAATTCTGAGGTTGTTTGCCACATTGAGCCATTTCTGTGATAAGTTTTCTGCTCTTGGTCTCTGGCAAACTGCTGGGGCCATCCAGAGGAAGGCTGTCCTTGCCTCTGTGCTGGAAGACTGCAAAATTAAGGAGACTTCACTCATTTCACTTGATCCCTTGGAAATTTTTGCCTCTGTTTTGTTCTGCAAATAAAATGCCCCGATGAGGCTTTTTGGTGCCTCGTCTGAGCACCTCATGTTCTAAGACATGATCCCATGAAGTCTCCAGTTGTGCTCCATAGGATCCTAATGGTGAGGGAAAAATGTTTTCCCTCATCCAGGGTTGGCTTGGCTTACAAAAACATTAATTCTCTAAATACTTCGTCACGAAAACTTTTGAAAACGGTATTATGCGGAAAAGAAAGTAAATGTTTTGTTTGTGTTGCTAGCAACCAGTTTAGTCTAACTTTTTTATCTATGAACTATATTTCTTTTGCAGATGAGAATTTATAAGATTTCAGGGAAAAATATTTTCTAATTGAATCCATTCCAGCTTTTGATCTGAGTAGAAACTTCCATTGTGAAAAGACGTATTATAATTGCCTTCATTTTAAGCATTAGGTAAGGGATTTAAGATAGGGAATTTTTTTGTCTTTTGATAGATTCAGGTATTCTGAATTTTCAGAAAATCTACTTTTATTAGAAGTTAATATGGGTTTCTTGAATGCAAAGATTTTGATGCCTTTTATCATTATAATAATCCATACAGAAGAATTACTTGCTGGAGTTGAATTTGTAGTGCCCATGAATGGATCTGACAGAGAACTTAATAATCATATTATTCAGGATGCAGTGACATTTGATCACTCAGGAATGGCCTATGATGAATTAATGCTCTGAAATGGCCTTTACCTACGGAATAAAAATGCCATATTTTAATTACTCTTAGATGACAGAACATGTAGTTCTGACTGGAGTCACACAATGGTTCCTCCAGACATTTTTGGGGAAAATGACCCCACGGACCATCAGTTTAGAGTTCAAGATGTGCCTCTGCTCCTCTGAACCTGGAAATGGTTCAAGTTTGAGCTGCCCCCATGTCATTAATTCCACGTGAGAGCTGGGTCCGTGTTGGGACCACTGTGGTCACAAACACTTCACTGCTGTTGAAGGGGTTATTCTTGTGACAAAAGAAGGGGGAAAATGCACCCCTCAACCCACCTCCAACCAAGTGAGAATCTCTGTTAGCTGTAAACATTTCCATCCTGCTATTACCAGAGTGTGTAGTCTAGAACAAATGTTGGCTGTCAAATTTCTGCCTCTCTGACAAGTGTTCTACCAGGAAACAAAGTGAAGTACTCCTTGATTTTTGAAAAATACTCCTTTCATTCTTATTTTTCTTAAAGCTTACTTAAAGAGTACCCTAAGGGGTGGGGGAAAACTTTTCCTGCTGATGAAATTGAACAATAAGAATAGGGATGTAACCGTAGGGAGAGAGAAATCAGTGAAGTTTTTTTCACCTGCATTTCATTCCTGAGCCTGAACTTGTGCTGATTTCTTTCTATGTGAAAATAAGATTTTGTTGGGTGGGTTTTTTTGTGGTTTTTTTTTTTTTTTTTTTTGGTTTTGTTTGTTTGGTTTTTTGTTCTTTTGGGGTTTTTTTGGGTTTTTTGTTTGTTTTTTGGTTTTGTTTTGTTTGTTTCTTCAGGCTTTTGGATGAAAAGGAATGTTCTATTCATGTCTTGACAATTTATAGAAGTCTTTATGTCTTTCTGTGAACTCAATGCTACTTGGAATTTTGGCTTTACTGGAATTTCTTCTTATTCAGTACCTACATCTCATGATGCACTGAGTTATTTCCACGTTTGTGGGTGGGCACAGCACACACAGATGTTCAGATTGCTCAGATTAGGTGCACAATCTTCAATCTGTTGCCTTTTTTTTTTTTTTTTTTGAATGGGAGATAGAATAACTCCATTCAATGAAGTTTTTATTAGGTAGTTAGGTGTTTGGATATTGAAGGCTTCAGCAAGTGGTGTCAACATTCTGAAGGGATTTTTTTTTTCCCAAACAAAGGGTAAAATACCATCCTGAAAATAGTCAGTGGTTGTTCTAAATGAGTGCAGTGCTATTACTCACACTGGAAAATTGTTTGTAGTGCTTAGCTGGGAACACTTTTATATTTTGCCTTGGTCTAGGCATTATCTCATGCTTATTCACGTGGTTATACATTTACTTTCCAAAGAGAGGGGGGGAAAAAAAAAAAGTCATGTGCAATCCTGGAGCTGTTTACTGCCAGCATATTCAGGGGGAATCAGACCCAGATTACTGCAAAATGTTGGCATGTCAGTTCCAAGGGTGTATTCACCCAGCACTTTATAGTTTCCATTACTTCCCAAAGCCTAAAGGTCAAGTGTTTGAAGGGAAGCAGCTCCCAATACAAGTTGTCTTCATATCTGACAGTTATTACTCCAGACATTTCAGTTGTGCTTTATTATATTTTTAAAGGAAAGCTGCAGTCTGGGCTTCACATGTAGGAATAGGATCAGTTGACAGGTAGAATTAAAATACTGCTATTATGCAGCACATAATGTGGTGGTGTTTTTTTTAATCTTGGAAGTATTAATCATTTATGTTTTGTTACCTTGGAACCTTTACTGACAGTAATATCACCAGCACTCCTGCAAGTCTTGCTTTTATTTTGGAGATTTTTGGCTGAAAGCACATTTATATGGGTCTACCTTTGATAATGTTTGTAGAAACTTCTCTGGAGGTTTTTAAAGGCTTGTGTGGTGCTTTTTTCAGTGTTTCATGTTCATGAATGCTTTGTGACTTTTCAGAAAAAGAGCTTCACTCTGCTTCTTTAAGTATTTACTTAAATAAGTTGTGGGTTTTTTCTGGAATAATTTTTGAGTTGGAAACCTGAACATAAATGAAGAATATTTGAAAAAAGAAAAAAAAAAAAACCAACAAAAAAAAAAGATTAAATTAAGTATCCTTGGTAGGTATCCTTTCATACTTTCAGGGAGGCTCAAGCCTCAAACTCAAGGGAGGTGCTGTGTGGTAAGTTTGTGTTCCAGTTGTTTTATGGTAATGGGCCCATGTTCTGTTCTTAGCCTCTAGGAAACAAATTCTGATTTAAGCTATCTCATAAGGCTTTCCCTCTGAAATCTAAATTAACACAGTTGTGAACTATTCATGCATTTAAGCCCTGAGACCTGAATCCAGATGTTATGTCTGGAGTCTATTGCATTATTGCCACATTATAAATTACATGAAAAACAAGGAAGAAAACAACTTTAGATCTCCAAGTAAAGCTGATTTCCTAATTCATTTAGGGCAGGTTTTAAAAATAATAAAAAGTGCAAGTGTTTTACCCTGCTTCCTAAGGAAACAAAGCTTATGTGGTCATGCTGTGTGCCTCTGCTGACTGCCAGCCTCTTACCTCCTCCCTTTCCCCCCAATAACTTCTGAAACTCCTGGACAATTTCAAACAGATTTGACAGGAGTAAAGGTCTCAGAGATATCAGGTTCCTACTAGTTTCATGGAAATAGGTGCCTGGATGGAGAAAAAGAGACCCTATTCATGTGCCTGCTTTGGAAAAAGCTGTGGAATGAGATCAACTGTATTATTAGACACTAGCAAATCCTCATGGGAGAGAGAAGTTATGAATGCATTAAATAAGGGAAAAGCTTTGACTGGATTTCTCACCTTTTTAGACATTAGGGGATCCAGCACAAGAGTCATAAGCATAGGAAACCAGCCTTCAGTAGTTCCATTGCTCACAGACATTGCTCCTGCCTGGTGAGGTGGGAACACAGCTGATCCTGCCTGGAGCCACGGAATTAATGAGGGAAAAGGTGAAAAAAAAAATAAAGGTCCTTTAAGGGTGTCCTGCTTCAGTCCCCTTTGTAAGCTTGCTTCAGAGGACGAGGGGTAGCAGGGAGTTGAATGGACAATATTGCCTGAAGTACAGAAGGGAATGATAAAAAGAGGAATAAAGCATTTAGGGTGCATGCATAAAGTGCAAACCTGCCAGGTTTTGGGTGGTGAAATAGTAATTTCATACCAAATCCAACCAAGTGCTTGAGTTGTTGGTTCTTCACATAATCGTGTTTTCACTGTTTGTGGAATTACAAGGTAAAGTTGCCAGTTCCATATTTATTGTTCTAAAAAGTAATTTCTGTACCTTATTTTTATAGATTTTTGCCTTTGGCTTTTTTACCCCAATTGCTTTGATTTTTTTTCCTTGGTGAAGTGAACCCATTGGGTTTACCATTGGAGAAAAAAAAAAGGAAAAAAGTAGAAGACTTACCTGATGTTACAAGTGCTGAGTTTTACCACTGCAGTTCATTTTAATATTCACTGTATTTCTAATTTAAGGGATCCAATTGCACAGTGGTCAAAAAAAATGGGTGGGGGGAAATCAGTGGCAGCTTTCTGTGGCTTAGCACCTTGAGAGATGAGCATTTCTGTGGTGCAAATGCTCTGCAACTTTATTCAGTGATGCCTTTTTTGGAAATACACCTCACTTTTTACAAAGATATTATCTGGGTATCTTGTAGGTGTATATATATGTGTGTGTGTGTGTATGTATAGGTTTAAGGTTAGTCAGGAGGAACTGCTCTCATGACCAATATTTTTTAGAGTAAGTCTGAACAAAAATGGTTACAGAGCACTTTGAGGCAGTGGAATCACAGCCTGGGTAGATCCTGACCAGACCATGCCACAGCTGTCAAAATTCAGTAGCTAAAGACCCTTTCAGCCTGGGTGGGATTAGGCTTCACAGAAGTAGCTGATTGTATAGATATGTGAAATATGGTGTTTCTGAGGAGTGTAGAGATTAAACAAGGAAGTTTTCCAAAGGCCTTAAGGAAAGACAGGCAGATATAATGTCATTTATGAAAGAAATCCAGTAGTTACTTACTCAGTAGGTGTTTTTGGTATTCTAATCTATGTACTTTGATGATTTTTTTTTTCTTGGAGGGGGGTATTTAAGAATTATCTGATGTTTTTACTATTTTAATATACCATTTTTAATTCCAAAACTATCTGGAGATCCAGGCATCCTAAAATGTAGATAATGCCTGTATCCTGGTGATTCTTACATAGGGTACAGGTTAAAGGAAAGAAAAGAAGGGGACAGGGTTAAATGAAATAAATGAAACATGCAAATAGATTTATGTGACATTTGAACACTATCAGTACTAAAGCCTGTGTCTGTTTTCTGTGGATTTTCACTGTCTACTTTGACATGGTTTATATTTGAAATCAAATGTACAGTCCTGGTCATTCACAGTCAAGAAATGCAAGCTGAAATTGAGAGGAAGGTGAGGGATAGAGAAAGTAACATGTATGTAGCCAAAGCTACATGGAGCTTTAGTTCAACAGAAAAAAATACTGGCTGAGAAATTTATTTATCTATAAATTATGGAGTCTGAACATGACAGAGGGAAAAGAACACTGTAAGCCAGGGAACAGAGTATGCCCTAGAACAAATGGATACAAATTGGGCATGTGCGTGTGTTTAGGAGACAAATTAGGAAAAAATAACTTGGCTACACTAATGAGAAAGAAAATAATTTGAAAAGTTAAATTCCTGTATGAGGGGGTTTATGTGACACTGGTTCTTGTGATTGCACAGAGCTGCAGATCCCACAAAAATTATGTTCAGACTTCCAAAGCTCCTTCTCCTTCAGTAAGTCCATGCAGAGCTTTCAGGATCAGAGCCTGCTGCCCCTGCTGAGCATGGGCTGGATGAGGGGTGGAAGGAGTAACAGAGCCTTCCTTGTCCTGATGGGGACAGGTATCAGTGTGTGCCAGCACCTGGTGGTGTTCCCCATTTCTCTGTGGTTTTCCTCCTTGCACCCCAATCCTTACGGGGCCCACAGTGCCATGAAGGTGTGGGGTTGAGGGTCTGAGGAACAGTGGAGCACTCTCCAAAAAACACTTGGGAGCTGCTCCCATGCAAAACAGTGAAGCCAGAAGGAATTTAATTTCCAGTGGACACAGTGCTAATAGGATGGCAATTCTGAAGGCTTCTGCAGCGTGAGGTAAAAACCTGAGTGAAATATCAATCACATCAGCTGTTTTGCTCTGGAGTAGATGTAATGCCTTCATCAGGGGGGAAGTTTGTTGCAGGCAGGGTTTTTGTGTTAAACTTGTTTTTTGGAGTTGGTAATCATATTTTTACACCATCTGATGTAACCTGCCAGATTTCTTGGCTTCCATGGTGCTGTGTAATTTTTTCTAGCTTCCTAGAGTCTGCTGTTACAAAAGCAACTTCTGCTTTCACGTTGTCATCACTGTATTGTGCAAGTCTAGTGTACTCGCTTTATTACCACACCCAGGGATGTCATAGTTACTGCTGAATGATTTCCCTGGAGATAATAGTGGCACAGCTTTAAAAAATCAAGACCACTCACTGATTGACTTAAGAAATAAAAATGGTATAATGCTTTCCAGATTCAAGCTTGTAACAATACTTTCTTTGTGTAAGTGTCAGCATCATTCATTTGTAGGTCATATTCTTTAACCCTGTACATGAATTTTCATTAACATTTTTCTCTTTTAAATTCTTAGGTATTTTCATAGTGAAAGCTTATTTTTATCCAAGTGTTGATTCTACCTTATTTCAGAGTCTGTGGAGTAGGAGAGGTAGCTGATATTTAACAGGGAGTCACAGCCTGTCTGTCTTGCAAGAGCTCTAGTTCTCAAATGGAAAAAGAAAGAGAAGAAGAAAGTTGTTGTATCTCACATGCAGGGCACAACTTCCCTTTGTAACAACTCCTCTGGAATTCAATTAATTCAAGTTTAATTAGTTTTAATTAAGACATTCAGACTCTGTAGTAAAGAATTTGCTTTCAGCACCAGCAGTTGGCAAAGGCATGGGTAGGGGACTTCAGGGTAGCTCACCTGTACAGCTTTTAACACCTTCTCCTAGCAGGATTTTTCTAGGTGGCCACAGAGCTTAAGAAGGACTGGGGCACCTCTGCTATGAAAACAGGCTGAGAAAATTGGGTTTTTTCACCCTATGAAGGAGCAGGTTGTGTGGAGACCTGAGAGCACCTTCCAGGACATGAAAGGGATTCAGGGAAAGGACTTTGCATGGGGAACTGGAGGGACAGGACCAGGGGGAATGGGTAGAAATTAAAAGAGGAGAAATTTAGGTGAGATATTAGGAAGGAATTGTTCCCTGGCAGGGTGGGCAGGCCCTGGCACAGGGTGCCCAGAGCAGCTGGGGCTGCCCCTGGATCCCTGGCAGTGCCCAAGGCCAGGCTGGACACTGGGGCTGGAGCAGCCTGGGACAGGGGAAGGTGTCCCTGCCATGGCAGGGGTGGCACTGGATGGGCTTCAGGGTCCCTTCCAACCCTTCACATTCTGTGATTCTGTGCTCAGAACAGGGCAGTGACAAAAGGATTTGTTGTTGTGTGGATCTGCAGGGCTCTCCTGCTCCAGCACAGGGGTCACAGCTGCTTTCACAGACTCCAAGAAGCCAGACAGGGACTGCACAGCTGCTCCATGCTGGTGGGCTGCTCTGGAATTTGTTTTTTTCCCCTCCTCAAATTCTTCTTTGATATTTCCCTGGTGAAAGGACAGAGCTTGGGCAATACCTTGCAGGAGGCAGCATCTGTCTGGAAGGGTGTAGGTGTTTGTGGGAGTGCTAGCTCAGTCTGAAATGCTGTTTTAGGGGCAGGGCACAGGGATCTCTGTGTCTCACCCAGGGGTAGGAAAAGTTCTCTGTGTCTCACTTAAGGGCTGGAGGAGTGGAAGCTGAGTTAGAGGCTGCAACAGGCTGTGCAAGGTTGACTTCTATGATTAAACCTCTGTCATTCAGTTTGCACGCTGGGAATATTTTAATTTCAAAACCAGACCTAAGTATCTGTGAAGTGTGCTCTCTGCAAAAATTATTTGTTAATTAGTTTTCAAAACAGAGAAGGAAAAATTGAAAAACTGTGGGTTAAGATTTAGTAGGATGGAGGCTCACAAATACACACAA
>WBNO01023304.1:0-20579 GCA_013400575.1 Peucedramus taeniatus
TGTTGAACCTCATGAGGTTCACATGCATCCACCTGTTCAGAGTTTTTCCAGTTCCCTCTGGATGGGATCCCATCCCTCAGACTTGTCAACCCCACCACTCAGCTTCTTGTCATCTGCAAACTTTCTGCAGGTGCACTTGATCCCCACTATGTCATCCATGATGTCACTGAACAGCACTGGTCCCAATATGGCCTTTTGGGGACACCACTCATCACTGATCTCCATTTTACCCCTTGATTTTCTCAATGTGAACCTTCTTTCCATTTATGTTATTTCCACTCTATTTTTAATATCCTCTTTAAGCTGGCTTTATTTTAGAACTCATATTTCTGCACTGCATGCAATTCCAGGCAGTTTTTTCTCAGTTAGATAAATTATATTTTGATAATTATTCTGTCATGTTTTAACCCCAGTTGAAAACTTATTTACTATGAAGAAAATTAACTCTATCCCAGCCAAAACCAGTATATACTTCCTTTTAGATACATCCCAATATAAAATTAGGAAAATGCTCAAATTTGATTAATTGTAATTTTTTCTAAAAATTGAACAGAATACATACAAGTTTGTATGCAACTTACAGTTAGGTACCTAATTACCTTTGCAGGTCAACTCTTGATCACATTTTTAGAAAATCTGATACATGCAGCTCCCTCAATTCCACCAGTTTCTGAAAATTAGAGGAAAAATGTTGACTCACATTGGGATGTTTGAAAAATGCCCTCTATATCCACAAAAAAGTTTTAGTGGTTGTATGCTCCATTTTTAATGCTGAAAATGAGTATAGAAAATCTCAAAGTTCAATTCCTTTATAAAGTTACCAGAAGAAACCATGTGTCTTAGAAAATAAGAAATTTTCTGAAGATCTGAATAGATCTGCTAATATTCCTTGAATTCTTATGTCCTATAAGTTTTGTTCCAATCAGCAGTGACGATTTTGATAGTAAATAGGTTAGGAATTGGTTTATATGTCCTGTTAGTCCCAGCAGGGTTGTACTCTGAGAGGCCTGTAGGACCTGCTAAAAGCATTGCACTTCTCAGCATTCCAGTAGCAAATGGATGTGCCTATGATTGAAAATGTTGCATTAATTGGCTGAGTGTGAAAAATATGAAGATGTATTTATTTGCAGAAGTTAGGTGTTGCCCTCTATGAGTCAGCTGAGAATGGCAGCATTTCCAGCCTTTGAAGAAAAAATCCTCTGCAATAGATAGCTCTGTAAATCCTCACTGTAGATCCCACAGTGGCTGAAACTGTGCATTGAGTTTTCGAGGTGGAGAATGACAGAACATATGTGAGATAAATGAAAATGTTCTGTACTGCCAGCTATTGCAGCTGAACAAATCACTTGCTTTTTATTCTATCTCCACAGCTAAACTTCCCTAGGAAAGTCTTTAGGTAAGTAAACAGTCTTCTCCAGGGAGAAAAAAAAAAAAAAAGAGAGAGCTTTCAGGGAAAAGTTCATTAATTTCAAACAACCTGATGTTCAGTTACATATCTTAATATCAGGACATTTTTGTGGTACTCAGGTTTCCCACTGCACATAAGTACTTTGATTACTTCCTGCATTCTATCACCTGCCTGCTGAGTTTTAAAGATCGTTTAAAATCTATCTCACTCTAGCTGCAGAAGAAAATATATAAGGACATTAAAATTATGTGCAGGTATCCCTAAAACTGGTGAACGAGCACTCAAAATGAAGCTTCTATGACTGCTATTTCTACACATCTATGCACAGGTCCTGAGCATCCAGAGATGTTTTGTACCAGCCTGGGCAGTTCTATATTTCCTTCAAAAAGGTTATTTACAAGTGCTCACATTAATGATCCAATGAAAATATGAATTACAGATTGGATCTTGTTTGCCTAATTTAGGCATACTTTTAAACCCCTGATCCCAACACTTCTGCTCAAAGGTCTTTCAAGTACATTTATGTCTTTCTCAAGTTGTGGGAAGCAAACTGTCTCAAAGGCTACATCTACATTTTGGTCTTCCCCAAAAAGTAGATACACCCCAGGACAAACTTTCCATATGTCCATTTTGCCCAAAGTATCCTCTGTCTGGTACCGTTAGGTGTAATTATTATATTTGTTTTTATTTCAGTCTGTATGATGAAATGTAAGGGCTATCTTAGACCACTGCTGGGGTAGTTGTTTTGTGATGATACTGCATGTTTTTCATGGCATGCAAATGTCGCTTTCTTCGACAAAATCTTTTGGGTTTTTGTAAGGCTATACAGGGCATGGAGGGATTTGTGGTGTCTCATCCTTGCTGTCTGTAGAGTGTGGTCCCTGCACTGGATGTTATTCTGGAACTGTAATCGTTTTTATCTTAAAGGGAACTCTGAAATCAAAAAGCCCAGGAATGAACTATCAGACATGGAGTGGTAATGATAGAGGGTCAGATTCTAGAAGCCTATTATTTGCTAGTGTAGATATACCAAATAGTATTTTACAGCTGACATTTCACCAATACTGAGTCAAGTGGAATAATTACCCTCAGCATCTTACTTATACCATTAATATTAACATGTCAGAATGTGATTTGCCTTGACTTTCATTGTTGACTTTCACTTGGTTTATTTTCCACTCTATCTCTTGGACTTTTTTCCTTGCATTTGCATTCACTCAACTCTTCCTAATCCAGTATTGATGAACATGATTTCCTCCTCCAAAGTAGGGGGGCACTTGACATATATCTTACTGAATTTTATCTTGCTGATTTAAGATCACATCAGAAGATTATTACAGTAATTTTTAATCTTGATCCTCGTCCCTAAAGCATTTGTATGCCCTATGCTGTTAATTAGTATAATTCATAGATTTCATAAATAATCACAATTCATTTTGTCATCTAAATCACTAATGAAAATATGTTTAAATGTCTTAGATGTAGACTGTAATCTGTAGCTAATTCATGCACTTATATTCATCCTATTTCTCCTTTAACCTCTAGCCTGAGAACCCCCAAGAGGCACCTCTGCAGTCGCATAAGTATTTAAAACTTGCATTCATATCTAATCTGGTTCACAAAATTATATTTAAGTTACCAAACTGATTGCTTATGTCCCTGAAGAGGGAGCAGTCTGTCACTTACAGAGCTCTGCATTAATGTGAGTTACCTGTTCTGTCACTAATTTTGCATACCACTTTAAAAATAGGTAATGAAAAGTGGGCTAATGATGCTATATTTTTCTCATATTCTATTACAAGCACCATGCATTTACTGCACTATATTTATAGAAATCCATGGGTTTGTAGAAAATTGCCTCTGCAAGTTTTATTGTTATCAAGTGACCTACTTTTCACCTTAGTCCATTTGAACAGAGCAGATGTATTTACTATCAGCTACTGAGACAAGAAATGTGGTATTGTTTTGTCTAGATCAGCATCCTTTAATGGCCATGCAGTCTATTAAATATCTATTACAGACTCTAGATTTAATAAATGATTTCTAATTGACTAGATGTCAGTGGCAACATTCAAGAAAACTCAGTTACATGGGATTTTTCATTGATTTTCCCCATATTAGAAAATGAAATGTCAGCTACCATTAACTGCATTTTCACAATACAAAGCATACTGCAAAAGTAGCTGCTAAGTGAAAGCGCTTCTAGCCTAACATGCAAGAGAAGTCCCTTTTTTTAAATTAATCCAATATATAAACAATTATTACAGTTATGTGCCTCTGTGGGTCAAATTGATGTGAATGCAATTACAATCTATAATATGGAACCATTTTGCAGGCTTCTAGAGAAAATGCATTCAGAGACATATCCTGCAGTTGTTTGTCCTTATCCACTTCACTGTCAGCATCCAGCACCACAGAAGTTGGTTAATCCACAGTTTCTAGGAGTTCTCATCTACAAGGATGACATCACCCCTTACATGAGCTTGCACCACTGTTGTCCACGACTCAAAGACAGAACTGCTAACTTATATTGTCTTATAAGTATACACATGTCTATGCAGGCTATGTGCCATTACTAAAGAGGGTATGATGCAGAATAAAGTTTATGAGACTGTGACACATGTACTCCTTAGCATTGAAGATCCAGAGTTCAAAATGTGCATCTTTGCTGCCTTCCTGTGTCTGCATTTGTGTGATCAGGCCTCCATGATCATGTATGCTTTCTACAGGTGTAATTCCATAGATTTTCTTCCATGTGATCACTTTTACCGTGCCAGTCGGTCTATACAATCCTAGTGAGATATTAGAAATCTGGATGTGAAAATTCACTTGACTATGCACAATTTGCAGTAGTGCTAGAAGTTCTTATGTCTTTGTAGAGAAAGAAAAAATCCATGACCTTTCTAAAGTATGTGATGGGGCATTCAATTTCCCTGCCTCTGATCGATAAGCAAGCAGGAAGTTATATCTTTTGCCATGGTAGACAAGCATAATTAAGCAATAAGGCAATGGAGTTGTGATTATCTTAGGATGCACCTGGGAGCTGCCTTGTTGCTATTTTAAAACATCTTTATGTGAAGGGAACTGTATTAATTTCTGCTGAGAAAGATAAAGTTGGCAGTTTGGAAGGCTCATGAGCAGCAGTTTCAGCTGTGCTTTACAGACAGTAACGTGGTGTGTTCACCCCAAACAGTCAGGCTTCTCCTTCAGCAGAAGGAAAGATGGAGCAGGCTGTAAGCATTTAACTGACAGTTCAGACCAAGCAAGAAAAACCAAAAACCAAAAACAAAACAAAAAAACAAACAAACAAACAAACAAGCAAAAAAACAAAAACAAAAACAAAACAAAACAAAAAAAACACCACACACACACACAAAAAACCCAAAAAAAAACCAAACAAAAAAACCCCACCACTGCCACCACCACCAAAAAAAAAAAAAAAACACAAAAAACCCAAACCCAAACAAACAAACAAAATAAAACAACAACAACAAAAAAACAACTCACAAACTCTCCTGCAAAACAATTAGGCTTTGGCTGGCTTCCAGTGAGTGCAAAACTTACATTTTTACCAGTTTAGAATAAAAATATGTGGCCTCCAACGCTTGATTTTCAGGGAAGACATCTCTGCATAATTAATACTATTGCATCCACATTCTAATTTATGCATTTTAATTATATCAAAGGCTTGGTGAATAATTAATGCTAGCAAAACAATGGGTCTGAAGCATAAACTGAAAAGTATCACTTTTTAATGGGCTCTGTAAATTTAAATAACTAATGAAAGCTATTTAACTATTTGATTGTAAGAATATTTCTCCCTGATACAATCAAGGATTAACTACCATAATTGAGCAGCCTCTCAAGTGGAGAAATGTTAGCTCAGGTTAGTTTTTTTCTTAGTGTGCTATAGTGTATTGACCCACCTGAGTTATATACTTGCAGGAGAGGGATTTATTTGCATGTTTCCCCTCTGGGAGGAACTGGTATGTCATTGGTATCATCTATAGGATGTAAAATCAAAATTCGGGGCACAGCATTCCCCTTTGACCTCATGTCTTCAAGTAGGTCAGTTCATGCAAGTTTCATGGGGAGATTTAGAAATGAATCTAAAGAAATACAATATAGAATTTATTATCTTTGAGTTCAGCAATCTAAGAATTAAGGATGTAGGCCAGGTTAGTAATTTAGAGCCTTGCAGTGGTTGGAGAGAAATAGAACCTCTGGAGAATTTAATCTCATCCTAAAATGGGTTTTTGAAATAGATGGGATTAATAACCATTTGGCAGTGTCTAGCATTTTTCTCTTTCTTACAGAAGAAGCTTAGGATACTGTCATGCCCATACACCTAACTTCTAGACAGCCAAGTTTAGATGAAGTTGATATCACCAGCAAAGGTAGCCTCTACAACTATGGTGTAAAAAAGACCTACTCACACAAATCTGAGGGTGCAAAGACCAGGGCAAAACAGCACAGAGCTGTGCAAAGTTCAGTGAGTCACACTGACAGCCAGCATCAGCTGCTTGGCCAAGTCGTGTCGCTCATTAAGAAAGTCCCTCTCCCTCTGAAGGGCTCAAAATGTACCTTCATATTAATCTGCCATACCCAAACCCCAGCCTCCACCCATGCTCTGCTCCCTGGAGCTGTGCTGGGCAGTGTGATGTGCTAAGAGCAGGCTGTCCCAGATGTGCAGCGTGTCCTGGCTTTCATGCACTGAGTTTGTCATGCAAAAAGTGGTGAAAGCGTGTGGACAGCAGACAACACTGACTGCAGAGCATGGAAAGTCTGGCAGCAGAAAGTGCTCATTTCTTTAGGAGACCAAAATGGTACAGCAAATGATGAATTACTGCAATCCCTGGAAATATATTACATACACTCAAGAAATATCAGCTTGTCAATATGAATACAAAATGAATAGCTTCTACCAACTTTTTTGTTCTTGTTTTCTATATCAGAAGTTTGCACTTTATTGCAAAATGTTTGAGGAAGTGTTATAAAATAACAACAACAGTATAATGAAGGACTTTTAAAAGAAATAAGATTGACAAAGGCTGCTGCCAATTTTGCATATCAGGGTCTTTATTTAAGTGCATTAATTTGAGCTCAGTAACTTTTGGCTCTTATGTTGTAAATTTTCTTTTTTTACCTAATATTATATGTTGAATTGAAGTATTTGACTCACCATAGCACTCACTTCTGTTACTGGGGAGATATGGAAGGCAACTATGTTGGTACTAACAGTGTTTTCCCTGTTTTCAGCTGTGTTTGCATGAGACTGGACATGAGCTAGTGCTCTCCTCAGTGGTTGTGGCGAGTTACTTTCAGTTTGGTCAGGCTGGGTAGTGTGTCCCTTCATGCAGATGTTGGGAAGGACAGGGAAGAAGAGAAAAGGCTCTGGCAGAGGTGGCTCTGCCCCAGGGAAATCTCAGCCAGCCATAGCAATCTGCTGCCTGGCCCCAGTGAATATTTCATAGAAGACAGAAAGCAGAACACAAAAGAAAATCTGCCATAGTATCAGATTAAACCAGTTTATTTCTTGTGAGCAATAGTACATGAAAGAGAAGACAGATACTGGGGCAATCTGGGGCTGGTGGCAGGGTTTACAGGCTGACACTGGGGGCTTACCTGTTCTTCAGTGCTCAGCTTTCTGCCCAGGGGCCAGGCAGTATCCTGATGGTATTCCTCTGCACCCCATTCCTTTCTACTTTCCTTACTGCAGAACCTACAATGAGTAGTAAGAACAATTTCCCGGGGAACACAACTCTTTTATTGAATCCCATTAAAGACCAAAACCTGCTTAGCATGTTTGGGATGCAGTCTGGTCTTCCAGCTGTCCAGTGCTTGCAATGTGGCTGATGAAAAGAGCTGCTGAAGCAGGAGTTCACAGTCTCAGGTGAAGAGCTTCCCTTTGCTTCTGCCTTTGCAGGACTACGCTGAGAAGGAGAAAGCTGCAGCTAAGGCCCTGGAGGATGTGAAGGCAAACTTCTACTGTGAACTGTGTGACAAGCAGTACCACAAACACCAGGAATTTGACAACCACATCAATTCTTATGACCACGCTCACAAGCAGGTAAACCTGATAAATGTCTTGCATGTTACGAGGTCTCTCTTCCCTCCTCATTGATTGTGGGAGGTTTCTAAATTCACCCAAGTAGAAAATAATTCATCATTTGATGTTTTCAAATTTAACATACTACTTTCCATTTAAAAAAAATGGAAAATATTCACTTTTATCACAATTTCTTTTAGGCTGCTCTGACTGAAAGACCATCAGCTGTAGCTTTGGATACATGCTTAACACCGAGGTCCCGACTTAGTTTGATATATTTAAATGTGGAATTACTTAAAAACCACAGGCAGGGGGAAAGACCACTTCCTCAAATGACCAGGTCCCTCTTTTTGACCCTTCCAGTCACAGAAAAGCCTCTATTCTTCATGCTTTTATCAGAAGGCATATGACCATGCTGTTTCAAGCTGGTTGTGCTGTTTCAAGGGCAGAAAGTAATTTTGTCTACTTTTTTTTCTTTTAAAAAGCATCTGCTTCTGGAGTTAAAATCTATGTCTCATAATGTTTCTCAGGCAAAATACATTTTGCCTTGCATGTAGAAGGATATAAAATAATCCCTTATGAGATGTTGGATTCCTGGAAAAAAATAATAAATACTAATTTTTTATCACTTTTTGGTGTCAATTTTATCACATTTGTATGTGGTAGGTATATTTTACCCATATGTACCTATTAACTTTATTTCCTGCATCCCAATTTTCCTCCAATTTTAGCAAAACCCATATTTCAATTGGCAATATGAAAGGAAAATTCAATTAATTCACATAAACACTTCAGAATTTAAAGAAAATGGTTTGTGAAGTCCAGGAGTGAACATTTCTGAACCTCTGAAGTGAGTGATCACATCTGCTGACCTGGCACATGTTACTAGATTCCATAGATGGATTTTTTTCTCCTGTATTTCTGCTAGTGCTTGCATTTAAGTGCTCACTATTGCGTGCATCCAAGTTGCCGGGGAATTAGTGTCCTCTGTGTGATCACACTTGTGGTTCATGGGGGTCAGGAGCTACCTCAAAAATATGTGAAACCATTAGAAGTAGCAGGTATTTCTGAACAGAGTATTAGAAATAATAGTGTTGATTAAAATGAGCAATGCTAAAGGCAAAACTCCTTGCTCTCCCTGAAAGCAATCTTATTGTCTTCTACAGTATCACAGAGGATGTAAATCACCCTGGAATTTTCTGTGTGCATCTATCACAGCACTTCATTAAAAAACTGCCTAAGGTCTGCCCACACATCAAATGCTGAACCATCCTGCTGAATTCAAGCACCCCAGGCAGCTATCCATGGGTAATAATGGGACTCTTTTGTCCCATCACTCCCAAACCAGAGTTATGTGTTTATGAATTCAATCAAAAGCAATTCCTCTCCTCACCCTTCCATTAATTAATCCATATTTTTTTCATAATAATACAAAACAAATGCTTTTCCAGATCCTAAACCTGTGATTCCATTTGCTGCACAAAAGATTTTTTCACCTTTCAGCTGTTTTTTTAAGTCATCAGAAATGCATCTGAACTCACATGGAGCCATTTGTGCTCTTTCCTCTTCACACACTCCCCCTGCAAAAAGCAGTTTATGCTAAATCAAACAGCCTGCTTCACACACCAACTATGATTGGGTTGTTGGGCAGGGGAGGTTTTGGCAGGTTCTGTTATAAAAGGGCTTGTTTAAGCAATAAAACTCTTCCTAATTTTCAGATAAATTTACTGCTTTAAAAGCTGCCAGACATAGTGCTGCAAACTAAGAGTCTGTATGGAAATGCACGACACATACAGAATATCAACTGGCAGTGCAAGCTCACCTCATCCTGCCCTTTCAGATGTAGTTCAGAGGCTCAGTTAGTGCAGGATTAGCTAGCTACCCTCCTGATGTGACAGGGTAATTCAGTCTCTTCTCCCCTCTCACTTCTTACCTGCTCAGCCAAGTCTGGGAAAAGAATTAGTTTGCCTCTAGGAATAGGGTAGGTGTTTACTCTGACTTTTATAGTCAATCAGAGAAAAGCCTCTCTTCATGCTTTTATCAGTGTAATCTTAAAAAAAAAAAAAAAANAAAAAAGGTGTATTTATGGTTTCCTGTGGGTTTAGTTAGCTTTGTTTCAAAATGTTTATTCTTGGAGGGACATTAGCCACCACAAGAGCTTCTTCCTCTGAAGGTATGTTTTCTGTTTCCCAGCAGTAATTTAAGGGTAGGTTTAGTAATCTGCATGGATATGTTCTAAACATCATTCTTCTAATGGAGAGTAAATTAAAGAGAGACACTCTTTGCATCTCAGTAACAATAGAGTATAGCCCTCCCATGTGACTTCCCATTTAAATGCTACTACTTCACAATTTGTATTAAAGTGGAAATTAGGTTTAGAGAAGATAGAAAGGCAGCAAAAAGGATATTGCACTTAGTGCTTAATCATAAGCCTTTTGTTTGTCTTCCAGAGGAAACAGATTTTATTCAGAGAATTGTGGCTTTAATCTCCAAATATTATGGTTTCATAAAATTAATTTTGAGATCCATTTTCTTATAGATTATTTCATCCAGTTGTTATAGCAGGAAGTGCTGAGTCCTGGACCTAGCAGTTGGCATACCAGCCATTGCCCTCCCTGTCCTCAGAGGCTGCAAAATGTTATTATGACAGTCTGGCCTTGTTTGCATAAATGGTCTTTCTGCTGTCTTTCTGTGTTAGATTATTCTAAAGCAGTATACTCAGACATATTTTGTCTCTCCCTCTCTGCTTGCTACATACCCTCAAATTTATAGGCATAAAAATATGATGTATGTGTACATATAAATGCATGAAATTTTGACAGACCATCAAAGATCAATGCCTATATCTTCATTATCTTCTAACACTGTAATGACCCTGGAGAGTTCTAGTATTATTTATCTATTTTTTAGTAACTCTCACTATTAAGCAATTCTTATTCCTTTGGTTGTCTTGTCAGCATTAGTCTCAACATCTTTCCTGATACACTACAATAATTTTTCATTGATATTACCTGCTATTGGAAATTAATTTCTTTCAGGGCACTGCTGGATAAAGTGAACACAGAAAATCTGTCTGATTGGAACTTTGCACTTCCACTCAGCTTTACCTGAGCCCTGTGTTGTTAAACCTGATACTTAACAAGGCTGGGGCAGGAGTGGGAGTGACTTTCCTGGGAGAATCTAATCTTTCATCACTGTACAGCCCTGTGCATACATATCTCATTGGCCCACCACATATCAGCTAACCCACTTGAAATCACAGCTTTTTCCTTTTGTGTTTTTTCCCTATGACTTTATGATGTCAGGGGCAGCAGTCATGGGGAGTAGCTTATTTGATAAATCTGCAGTTTCTCTCCTCAAGCATCAAGGTGAAGGACGCTCGCTCTCGCTTGCTCGCTGTATTCTCTGCAGCAAAAGTTAACTGCATCAGAACGGGGTACCTTGGCTCTGCCAAAGCTATCTGAGCACTGAAACACATAAGGGTCCTTGTGTGAACCTGTTTAAAAGGGATCAGGACATAGATAACCAAGATAGGTCGCCACCTGAAAAGGTAACACATGTGGGAGTAGGCTAAGCTGAAAGTAATATATAAATGTAGTCCTTTTTAACCATGTTGTGTGCATCT
The DNA here is from genome assembly GCA_013400575.1 of Peucedramus taeniatus. Taxonomy (NCBI): domain Eukaryota; kingdom Metazoa; phylum Chordata; class Aves; order Passeriformes; family Fringillidae; genus Peucedramus; species Peucedramus taeniatus. The sequence continues at coordinate 11,083 of WBNO01023304.1, forward strand.
TTAAAATGAAGCCAAATTCAAGCAGAGATGTCTATTTGGTTGACATTACTAAATGGAATCTTTTAATAACTCCAGGTCATGCACAGTGTTCATTCATTCAGTTGACATCAAAGTAGTTGGAGCTTTCAATTTTTTTGTATAAATAATTCTTAGCAATGAGCTAGTCTTTTAGATGTCAGCAAATGAGAAAATCACAAATCTGTTCCATGTACTGCAATATAATAATTGTGATGATGATAATAATAATAATAGATATAAGCAGCAAAGAAAAACAAGACTGTGTTGCCATCTTGGGGTTTCTGATGACAAAGCAAGCCTTTAGTTTTGTTGTCAAAATTTAACCACACAGTTAAAAGCATCACATTCTCTCCTGTGATAACAAATACACAAACTAAGGAAAACCTATAAAAAGCACCCCACAACATAAATTGTAGTGTCCTTGAAGCAGACAGTACTAAGTAAGAAAACAGAAGTTTCATGCACATACATAGTTTACATGCACATACCTGTATTTTAGTATTTACATGCATGCATACTAGCGTTTGGTTATATTTTTGGCATGAGAGCCTGATTTAGTGTGTACAGCTGTTGGCACTTACTGTTAAGCCTTTATGGTGTTTGTGGATTTAAACTCTAATTCAGGCAGAGATTTAGCTCCTGTTAAACATCAAAGCTAGCAAATATGCTTAGATTTTAGCTAGCATTGCTGCTACCACCCAGAAAATGCATTGATAAGTTAACTCAGAGAAAGCTCCAGGAATGAGTGTAAATGCTGAGATCTTGTTAGTTCATCTTGAGGGTGTTTTTTCCAGCATCTCTGTTTATTGGAGGAAAAGTAAGTCACGTCTTTTGGTGCCAAAGTAAACCTGTATTACCCAAACCATTTTCAGTTGGAGAAAAAATAACCGGTTCGGCAATATCTGAGGAATTTCACCTTAGGATCTGCGAAATTAGGCAATCATGTTAAGAAACCTTCTTGGGGACAAAGGAAAGCTTATTTATCTATAACAACACACTAATCACAGACAAGACTACACCAACATGAAGGCCCCCTACGACATGTGCTTGTGTAGTCTCTGCTTTTTTCCCTTGAAGCAAAGGTGGACTCACTGTTTCTCTGGTGCTCCCATGTGGACAGGGGTGACGTCCTTCCCTGCAGCCCCTGCTCCTGTACCTTTGCCCCAGGACATTGGCCTTTAAAGAGCCAAACCTTTAAAAGCAGGACACTGGTCCTGACTTTGTAGGGCCAAGTTCTGCACATGGGATCTGCACTCTGTGGCCTCCTCAGGAAATAACCTGAGTGGTAAAAGACCTCATAATTTCTTGCTTTCAGTTAGCAAGTGGTGCTGTCAGCAGTCACCAGGATTCTGCTCCTGTAACCCAGAAAAAATCACCTTGGTTTGATGCTTGTAAAGAAATGCATGCATACTTGTAACAAAACTTTCACATTCCTCACATCCCTAGTAAGAATAAAAAAAAGAAGTCAAACAAGAGAAACAGTAATATGATGTTTGATTCCCTCAAACAGCTGGTGTATAAGTGGACTTGAAGTGATGCAAGAATTTTGTTTTTGTCGTAGTCACTATCATCTTTAACTACCAATGAATTTCTATGCTCCAAAGCAACTATCACACATACAAATTGCTATATGTGTGCAATTTAGAGGGCTTAAAATTAGATACAGTCCTGAAAACTTTGAACTTTCTAAGAGGTAGGCCTATAAGCAGCTCTCTCAAAAAATCAATTATTTAAATGCATGAAATGAAGGATGTTCATATGTTTTACAAGAGAGGGGTGTTAGAGATGAAATTATATCAGAATATGGACGTTATGATTCAATACAGTCAATCACTTCACGGATTATTTCCAGAAAGTATTCTTTAATTTCAGTGAAATGCCTGCTGGTTTCTAACTTTAGACAAATCTATTACAAGTTTATATTTTAAATATCTCTGCTATACAATTATTTAGAATGATCAACTCTTCCAGTATATTTGTCAGACACTTCAGTTTCTTTGCAACATTTTTTTTCTTTTCTCTTGAATTTGGGGGGTATGGAGGCTGTGGAATACTCAACTGTTGTTTTATTTATTCATTAATCTACAATACAAATAGCAATTTTCTCTGCTCTATCTTTTTAAGCACATCTTTCTCTTCCCTTGGAAACAGCACACTCTTAAGGTTTCTAGTCTAGTCTAGTTTCTTTTTATATGAAGACCAAAGTTAATAGCAAAGAATTAATTTCTATAGTCTATCCTACCATTTTTTCTTGCTTTGTGAAAATAGGTATTTTTTTTTGTTGCCACTTATTCCTATGCTATTTATTACATTCTCTAATTTCTGTTATCACTTCCCACTTTCTTAGTTGTTCATCATACACTGATTTTTCAGTGTATATTCTTGTTCATGCTTCCAAAAATTACTTCCACTCTGACTGTAACTTTTCCCGAAGAGCAAGTTTTGGATAGTTTCTTGCTGTATAGTTATGCTTTTCTCACACTGCCTTTTCCATAATTAAATTTAAAAGTTTTTCTCACTCTTTCAGATTTTTTTTCATGTGAATTAACCCCTTCCATTCATCATTCTTTTATCTAAACTAGTTTTAATTACTAACTAGATTACCCCAATGATAGTGGATTGTTAGATACAGAACTAATTGTGATGCTTATAATTAAGGTTTACAAACACATTGTGTTTTAAGAACAAGCTTTCCACTGCTCTTGGTTTTTGGGCTGAAATTTTGTTTATGGATCATAAGCTCTAGCAAATAGCAGTAAAAATACATAGTATTTGCAAAGTCAAGAATAAAGCAGTGAGAAGGCTTCAGAATCAATACTGTTGGGACACCCTAAAGTGATACTTTTATGTATTTGCCCTTTAATGAAATCTTTAATCTGAGGTTGCATGTTGTTTTCACTGAGGAAACATCCCTGACTCAGTACTGAAGATGGAATGTACTTTACAATTTAATCTCTTTTGTGCAAGGGGTGCAGCTGCTGCCTGCAAAAGAACTGATGATGTGAAATGAGGGGGAAACAGAAGGAGAACAAGTGGGTTTGGGAAGCAATTATGGAAATAGAAGTGGACAGAAACTGCAAGAACAGCAAGGCATGGAAGTATCATGCAGAAATCAGAAGACAAGGGAGAAGAAAGAGTTACAAGAGGAAGGACCAGGAGAAATAATCAGTAAATGAGGAGAAATACCAGGATAAGGCGCAGAAGGAAACTCTCAATGTCAGCCACTTAGCACCACCAATGCCTAAGTCACTGCACTTAGAGATGAGGAATTGAGTGAATAGGCCACATTTCACAACTCTAATTCTGTTGAAGAGTACCATAGATATTGTATTGGCACACAATGTTTCATTGAAATTAATACAAAGGACTTACACAACATAAAAAATGCTGGGGTCTGGAAAAAAAAGCAAAGAATGGAAAGTATAATGTTGTTTTCATATGCATTTTCATCTTTTACTACTGCTAGATAATATTTTTCATCTTTTACTACTGCTAGATAATATAAGACCAAAATTTTCTTGTCCTGAATGCTTTTTTCTGTTGTTTAGACACAGAGAAATCCTGCCTTTCAAAAACCATGTTTGCATCACAGCTGCTGTGCTTCTGAGCACCTGCAATCCAGCAATTTTGAAATGCTGAAGTAGCAGTTCAGGGGAACAGACAATCAGGTTGTGTCACATAACAGAAACTAATTCAAATAAGGGAAACATAAAGCAAAACAGGATGACATCAGCATTTAAGTAAAGGAATAGTGTACAACACATGCACAAAAGCAGGATATAACACGATAATTCTGTGGTTTCACTGTACTAAGAATGTTTATTTTTCCAGTTTGAAATTTTCTTAAAATGAATGCTTGCTTTATCATGCAATATTTTCTTAAATGATATGAGGGGAGGCTTTTATTTATAGGTCTGCTACACAGAGATGCTTCAACTGCACAGCAGAGCAAGTGCATGTACCAGAGTAGCTCCAGAGCAGCAGAAGCAGCATTATCAAATACCACTGAGCACACTCTGGTGATTAGGAGCGACTCGAGGCAACACATTCCAAAGAAATGTCACAGAAACAATTCTTTATTTTAAACTTACCAGTCTGTGCAGATCAGTGAGCTTTGTAAAGAACTGTTAAACCTGCTGCCCTGCCAATGCTCTGCTGCTTTCTTATTACTCAGTGATAAAGTAAATAAATTGGCAGTATTCATCCTTTTTAAATTGCATGTTACTTAGAATAATGAGATTCCTTTCATCATTAGGCCTCAAAAAAATTTCTTGCAAATAATGCAGAGCTTCTTTTAAATTTAATGTCTTGATAAACTAAATTGTTAAATGCTAGATGCTATGGAATTACATTTGGTGTTCTTTAGAATGAATGCTAATTAACATGTAAATTAGCAATTTAACCCTCTTTAAATTGGAAAAAAACCCATGGGACACCTAATTTCATAGTTGTTAATGATGGTCCAATGACTGTAGAATTTTTCTTAAGCATTTCATTATATAAGGAATTACAAAAGTGTATTATCTGGTTTTGGCATTTAAGACATAGCAATAACCAGAATGTCAGTTAGAGGAAGTGCTTTTCATTAATGCCTGTGTTATTTTTCTTTCTGTTCTTCTCAGATGGTACACTTTTTAATTACTAAAGTTTTAAAAGTAATTTTCCTAGGAGGAAGAATGGTTGATGCAGTGTAATGGATGGCTTATTAAAATAAGAAGGAATGGCAAGGATTAGGTTTATAACAAAGCCAAAATGATGACGCCAAATCATATAAAAATACAAAATTACCCCTCAAACCATCATTTTATATTTTAATTTTGTGTAATAAATCCTCAGAGCATGAAGGAATACATTCCTCTTCAATTATATTTAGACAAAAGGTGCAGTTAACCTGGTGGAAACTCAGAATCTCTAGTTCAAATAATTTCCCTTTGCTTCAAACTTTGTTCCCATTTAAAATACAGGCAAAGAAAAAGATCCCAAAACTAAATTGATTAAAACATTCCGTCAGGACTGTTTTAACATGGCAATGATAACTGAAACCAAGATTTAAAAATTGAAACAAAAGACTTCCTGAAGCATTCCATTCAAATAAAATAAAATGGTTTTGACGAGGTTATACTTCTTTATCCTACTGAATAAAAAAAGTTTTCATAATCAACACATTCCTCTTTGGTTCTGAGTTCTGAAATGCTAATACACAGAACGTAGAATATTACTTAATTAAATGAGCTAGGTATGTAGAACCTAAATATTTATGTTTAGATTATTATTCCCTGTTAACCTTTAGGACAGCCAGACTGAAGTCATGCCTGTGTTATTTAATAAATAAAATAAATTTTGTTGGGTGTTGTTGTCCTTTTAAACATCTGTGTGTTCAAGGATATAGAATTTTCCCACTTTTTAAATACCAGATATAAAGACAGAAGAAGCAGAATAAACAGAATGTTTTCATCTACTTCTATGCAAAATGCCACCATTCATGTGAAAGGCAAGAGCTATTCATTGCTAGCAAGAGCTGGGCAAGACTGACTGCAGACTATTCTATTCTATTTCCTGTGCCAGCTTCAGAGCACTGGCAAATATTAAATACTGTGTATAGGCCACATATTTTGCACAGTAGGTTGGGTCTTTTGTGTTAAATCAGTAGATCTGGAATACCTGGTGTCATTTTAAGGTCAGGGATATCTACAAATAGTGAGGTGAGAGAGGCAAAGCACTGCCAGATGCAATGATTGGCCTTGGTGACCGTGGGCTCACAAGTAGCTGAACTCATATTTGTGGAATGAATTTTAGAATCAGGTATTATTCAGTCAGATTAAGGCACCTGTTCCACAGGATATGCCACGTCTGTACATATCTTACCTAAGGCAGTCCTGTGCCATAATCAGCTTTTTGGAAATACAGCAATTAGCTGTCATAGCAAAATGTTAAATGTTCACAGAAAAATTACATTTCTCTTGGCTCTGCATAACTTTTGAACTTGCTGATAACTTTCCCTCACCTGAAAAAATGATAATACTTTTAATCTCATTGACAAAGCATATCTGGCACTATAAACATCTGCCTGGAATCTGTATCTGTTATAGTTCTGTTCATTTTTAAATGCCTGTACCTTCCAAGCAGTGATTAATATGCAAGAATGTAGCTGCACAATTGATTCCTGTGGAGCTTTAAGGGATGCTTATAAGCCAGGTTTGTGTTCAAGGAACAATGTCTTGTGCATCTTTAAGGGGCATTCCTTGCAGAAACAAAGATTTTAAAGCAAAGTAGAAACATATCTGTGCAGCACCAGGACAGCAGTAAAAAGGGTGAGATTAGTAATTTATCATCTTTACTTAGTTAAATGCATTAATTAACATATTTTAATGGTCTCTAAGGGAAAAATAAAGGAGGTGACCCAAAATTATTATCATTTCAAATTTTTTAAAATTTTATAATAATTAGGCTTTATCAGAAGTCATTTAAAAGATTGGGACTCTTTAAGCATGTTATCAGATTAGATTTCAGGGGAATAAATAGAGACATGTAGGTGACATGCATGTGAATACCAAACAAATGTACTAATGCAGGTGATGGGACAGTAAAAGATATCTATTTCTTGAAAAAAATCCAAACCAAAACCAAACCAAATTAAACCAAACCAAAGCAAAAAAAGCCTAAACTAATTTTTCAGGAAATGTTTTTAGAGTAGAATGGTTACTCAGAAATGTGATAAGATCAAACTATATTTCATACAGAAGTTTTACATCATTTATTTTCAATCAATTTGAAATGGTTCATAAAGATTGACATACTTTGCTTCAGCAGTGTTACTTTAGAAAAATACATTTCAAAATCTCTTGTAAGGTATGCAATAATACTTCCATAATAATAATTATAACATAGCCACACCTTTTGTTTGTCATTCTCGAGATAAAGAAATAATGAAAACTGTAACTTTGAGACATTATCTTGCATTGCTGCTTGGATCCATTAACATCAAGACACTTGAAAATTTAAATTTTTATTTAAAATTTCCAAATTTTATTCTTCCACTAAGACTAAAAAATAAAGAAATTCCAGATATGAAAGTTTTCTGCACGGCAGAAATTCTAGTCTTTTAAAAAGTGTGTGAGTATACAGGAATTGACAGACACCCCCTGGAACTCTGTGACATACTTTATGCTTATAGTTAGCATTTCTTGGCTTGTTTTCAGCTCTTAGCATGTTGATGGATTCCAAGTACTGCTTCCTTCAAAAGAGACACCTAAATACTTATGTTGAAAAGTCACATTCCATTGATGTGTGTTTACACTTTCCATTTAGGATCTGTGGCATTCAACAGGGTACTAAATCATTTCTGGCAGAAGAAAAACAGCGCCTGGCTTGTGCTCTGAACCTGCCCTGGATCTCCCATCTTAGCCCAGATTGTGTGAATATCAAATCATAATCAAATGAGAAACTACAGGGTAAAATAACACCATGATTAGGGGCAAACCAATGCAGTTTATTAAAGAACTCCCCAGGCAAGTGGTCACAGCAGCAAGCCTGAGAGTTCAAGGTGTTTGGACAAGGCTCTCAGGCTCGTGGTCTGAGTCTTGGGGTGTCCTGTGCAGGGCCAGGAGTTGGACCCCATCATCTGGCATTCTGTGATTCTGTGATAGTTACCAATATTTGCATACAAAAATATTGCCTAAAAGGTACAATGTAATTCTCACCTTTCAGAAGGAATCCAGAATACTCAGATTAATCCCATCTTTACTTCAGAGCAACATTAATTCTTCTCACTGGTTCATAATGACCACCTTTTCTGAGTTCTGTGCTACTTTTATATCATTTGATTCTGACTTACACCAAACATTAATTTCATTGACATAATCTTGGCTCTCAATAACCTGTGTCAGATTCTGACTTCCTTCCCATTTTGAAATTTAGCACACCATAATGTCAGTTTTCTTGGTTAAAAAAAATGGGGAAAAAATTGAGATTCTGGCTTTCAGTTTGAAAATAACAAGAAATTGGAAGAGTACATGTCAAACAACAAGTCATAGCCTAACACATCTGAACATGGAGTGCATCAGAAGTACACAGCAATTCTTCTAGAAATTATGTTATTTCAGGGAAATGAACAAATTTTTTCTCATATAATTATTTTTTTTTGTTGCAGAAGGTCTCTCTAAAGCTAAACCTATAATATGTGGAAAATCAATCAAGTTTTTTTTCAGAAGTTAAAATTATAACATTTAATCCAACTGTCCTACTTCTTGTCTCCAGGATAGTTTCCAGTATTAACTCACCTAGTCTAAAGGATGTGAAACCAATATCACCATATTATATCTGCATTGGTGCATATTTTAAGAGGCTTCTTTTTCATTTTAGTACATATATTCATGGTATTTCTTTTTTCTTTTTTTTTTTCAAGAAATAATTAAAATTCAGGGGTATAGAAAAGTATGGAATACTGGGATAAAAAAAAAACATGGTATAAATAAAAGACCAACTTTGAATTTTACAGGAATGAAAATTTCATGGGAGGGAGTAGTAAAGATTGCTTAAAAGGTTCTTTGTGTCAAGTGATAGGAAAGAACCTGAAAAGCAACATAGAATTTCAGAAACAGTGAGTGATAAATGATCTTTAGACTATTAAACATGATCATTTCTACATGAAAAACTTGATGTGTTTATAGCACCATTTGATGTGAGAGTGAATACAAACAGACATTATCTGGAGCATGGCTAAAAGGATAACATTAAATGTTACCTCCCATAGCTCCAGAACATATAAGTGGGTAAGAAAAGTAGTACAGGACACTCTTATAAAAGTAAATCGTGTTCATTTTTACTCTTTTTTCAGGGAGCAGTTTCTAGAATAGTTTTAAAAATTTAAATTATGGTATCACAATTGAAGTGTGTCAAGCTTCAGCCCAGTGAAATGTAGCACACCAGTAAGTTCAAAGGGACAAAATACAAATCACAAGTTGCAAATAAATATTTTAAGCACATGGTAATAAAAAGGGAGCTAGATAGGACAAAAATATCTTTGCCTTTGTAAAGTGGAAAATTAGGGCATTCACTCTTCATGGTTTGGTCATCTTTTTCTATGACAGACTGAATTTGCTTAAGAAGCACCTTATTGCTCTTGTCATTTCAGAAGGAAATTCTGTTTAACTGGGAAGAGAGATGGATAAGCCAAGCAGAGGGAAGAAAAGACACTAAAATCAAAGGAGGGAACACACAATAATCATGTGAAACAAAATTTGGGAAATAAAATAAACTATAAACTATAATGAAAACAAGCTCTTTAAAAATCAGTACAATGTACTGGGATGTATTCTCAGAAGACTTTATGATAACCAAAGGCTAAACCAAAAGCTAAAAGACTAAAAGCTTTTAGCTAAAGGAGATAAAGGCTCCTGAATTATTATCCCTGAAAAAAAACCCACCCAAAAAAAGAAATCCAAAACCAAAGCCAAAAAAAACCCAGAAAACCCCACAAA
>WBNO01023343.1:0-26566 GCA_013400575.1 Peucedramus taeniatus
CATAGGAGCATGAATTAATCCATGCCATCTATCACAGGACTGCAAGCACAGATGTAAGGGTGCTCAGCCCACGGTAAACCCGTGCTCCTCTGCTCACACCTGGAATGAGAGGGGGCGAGCTGCAAGGATACCACACAGGCACCAGCAACACCACTGAAACCCAGCACTCGAGCCTTCAACCTTCTGCAGGGCCTGTTTAAATGTTTTCTACCCCTCATGCCAAAAAAACCTTCCAGGAGGTAAACTGACCCTCCTGATTCAGAAAAAAACCCCATCACTCCAGTTCCCCTATTACATAATGGAGAGAGAGAAAAAAAGCCAATTAAAAAGCCAATAAAAAAGCCAAAAAGCCAAACAAAACGTTCAAGTGGAAGACGGCTGAACCATGACACCCAGGTGTTTCTCCTGCAGGTACTTGTGAACACAGCTGAAAGTGGCAGCTCTCTACACACGGTCACCATGGCTCACTTTCCTGGAAGACACCGCAGGCGTGAGGCTTACGGTCTGAGCATGCAGCTATGGAAGTCAAGCCATGCCTTGGTCATTTGTGCTGAGTGGCTGTTGGGAGAATGAAGGAAAAGCATGCCTGAAGATCTTAGCAAAGCACTATCACTTCCATCTGTGCAGGATGTTAACCCTGGGAGAGCAGGTGGTATGAAAGACATTACAAGCCCTTGGCCCCTTTAGCCTGCTCATGTCTCAGTCATGCAGGAGTCTGCAGCCCTGCAACACTGTGAGCTGCACTCAAGGGAACCAATAACCACCATTATATTAATACACAGACTAGTTCATCCGCTCTGGGCTCACTTTGATTTCTGCTGAAGTCAGTAAAACCATGTCTCAATTCTTCCAGCAGTTTCAGACCTACCAGGTGATTTCCCCTTCTGCCATCAGCTCTCGGTGAAACCTGAAGCCCTCTCAGGTTGCTGCACAGAATCTCTGTGAGAGCTGAAGGGGGAAAGACAAGCCAAAGGTGGAACCTGGTGGAAGATTTGCTAAACCACAGTGACAGGTGGTCAGGATGGCAAGGACGGGAGGAAGTCAAAGTCTTCATTGGGCAGCAGAGGGAGGATGAGGAAAAGTTAAATGTGCAGGGCATGGAGGCAAGGGCTGACCTTGAAGTTGTTGTGAAATAAGAGAGGGACTAGGGGAGAGGATGAAGGACAGGGTAGGTGTGGCTGGGTGAACAAAGACAAAGGATCCTACTGCAGGCTTTCTAATAAACAGGGAATCACAGACTCATTAGAGTTGAAAGGGACCTTTGGAGATTATCTACTCCAACCATCCTGTCAAGGCACGGTGACCTAGAGCAGATGGGCAGCCTGTTCCAGTGCTCTGCCACCCCCAACACAAAGATGTTCTTTGTCATGCTTCAGTGGAATTCTTGCGGTTTAGTTTATGGCCAGAATAAGGAGATTATTCTGTCTCTGGGCACCACTGAAAAGAGTCTGGCACTACGGTCTTGGCATCCACCTTAAAGATATTTATATGAATTAAGGAGATCCCCTCTCAGTCATCTCTGGAGTGAACAGGCCCAGCTCCCGCAGTCTGTCCCCAGAAGAGAAATGCTCCAGGCCTTAAACCACCTTTGTGAACTCCACTTGACTGACTCCAGTAGCTCCCTGTCTCTCTTGTCCTGAGGAGTCCCAAACTGGACACAGCACTCCAGAAGATGAGATGGAGGCAAAGCTCCAGTGATTTGAGTGCAACTGGCAGGAGACCAAAATTTCACACACACGGCGGAGAACGAAAAGATACGGGAAACCTTCCAGTTCCGCCCTTCATCCCGCGTAGGCTTTCTCCAGTCTCAGGTTAGCTCGCACCCCCGAGCCCGCCACCCCCGCTGTGCCCACAGCCCCGNGGACACCCCTGAGCGCTGTCACCCCTGAGCGCTGTCACCCCTGAGCGCTGTCACTCTGCGGGGCGTGCGGGGCTCGCAGCCGGCCGAGGCGGGGAGTTGTCGCGGAGGACACGCGTGTCCCCGCCGGCCGAGGGGCCCCGGGCAGCACCGGAGCCCTGGGAGGAGCAGTTCGGGTCGTATAGGGGACTGACCGACTTGAACGGTGCCTTTTGCAAGGGAAACAGCTACTGGAGAACTTTAATGTAAATTAGGCAGTGTATCAGTAATTTCATATGGAACATTTCTGTTAAAGTATTGCTACTTATTACTACTTCTATTGCTGTTGTTATTGCTATTTTTGTTATTATTGTTGTTATTGTTGTATAGTATTATAGTCTTCTACTACTGTCTTACCTGGCAGTCAGATTTTCTTCCTGTATAAGAACAATCTTAATTTAGAGGTGTTTTCTGCCTTTTGGCTTTTCAGATAACACCTGGGAAGATAAGATATTATTTGTTCTGTGTGTTATAAACAGGATTATTAAATTCCTAATATCTGTGTAACCTGTTAAAAGTGTTCCTGATGTGACCTGAAGATCCTTATTGGCAGTCATCTGGGGTGGGAAAGGAACCAAACTTAATGTTTTTCAAGATTGTAGGGCACAGATGAGAATTTGATGTTTTTTGTCTTAGTAGCAGAATTCAAATCTGATGGAAGTGATGCAGATGTGACCTTCACAATAGAGGTCATAAGAAATTTTAGCCAGGCAGATATGCTTTATAAACTTTAACCTATTGGGCTGCTAAGTGAATTAAGAAATAAATCCTTAGTCTTGCAAATGTGACTAACTAACCACCACCCTCTGACCCTGACCTATCAACCAGTTTTTTACCTGTGGGTTGCACACTCATCCAGATCATAGCATTATGTCTTAAGTATGAAACAAAAATACTATGACAGTGTTGAAAGACTTGCATTCACCCACTCCATTAAGCAAAGGGCCTGCTTTTCTTACCAGTGTAGCAGAAGTCTCTGAGCTTTTCATGTCCTTCGCAAGTTTCTGCTGCAGGTGAACTTTGGTTTTCCTGACACCACCCCAGTATGCCCTGGTAATGTTTCTAATCCCTTCTTTGTGTCCTGTCTTTGCACCCACCCCCTGTTGACACTTTCCTCAGGAGCCAAGTCACAAGTTCCCTGTATAGCCCTGCTAGTCTCCTGATACACCTTCTTGTCTTCCTGAGTAGATCACTCCAACCCCAGGCAGGGCTTAAAGCCCTGTCAGCTTTTCTTGGCTGGGTTCTCCTCTGGAGCTGCCTCCTGCTGGACCCCATTTACCTCTTCCATGGCTGAGGTGAATTGTGCTGACCTCATCCTGGTTGGTTGAAGGTAGAAGCTACATTCTGGCCTTACTTCCCTGAGTTTTACATTTTGACTACAGTTGAACTTTAGTTTGTGTGTATGTGACTGAACTCATGGCAATAGTTTTTTGTGGTTCACTCTTCTGTTTAGATATTTTTCTTCCTGTGCCATTCTAAGACTCTTTGAGATTTTGCAGATAAAAGTTGTTTGAAATGGCACCTTCAGGACATGGTTGACTTTCTGAGATCCTGTAGATGCCTAGCCTTGTTTCTTCAGGGGAAGAGGCGTCTCCCCTTTCTGCCCCATTCCAGTCGTCTCCCTTTTGAAAGCAACAGTCCTCCTAGAGAACGTTTAAGAGATGGATGTGCTCAGATTAGGGGGGCAAAAATCACATATGAAACCAAAGGGGGGGGAAACAATACTAAGTTTGACCCAGTCTGAAAGGAAAACTAATGGAAGTTCAGAGTGTAAGCTTTTGTAGCATTTGTGATGTGACATTTGTGATGTGAGCAAAAAGTGAAGTCACTGTTGCACATAGTTTATATGAATTCTTCAATTGAAGTTAAAAACTTGAACCCCCTGGGTTTTGGTACAATGTTACATAAAGCAACATGAGCTTTATGCCGAGCACTGAAACACTCATTCCTTCATATAGAAACATGTTGTCTAAAACGCTTTATCATTGGATATGTTTGTGGAGTTGATGTTTCTCTTTTCAAAAATTCATTGATACTGTGTTAGCCAGTCATCCTTCTTAGGCTTTAAAACTTGTTAGTTTCTCTAAGTTGATTGGACCTGTGTATTTGGAGGACCCATTGGAGTACACACAGTTACTGGAAAGCTGTTGAGTATAGAAGATTTAAGAGAAAAATTGCCATTTCTGAAAATAAAGCTTTTGGCATTTGCATGTGGTTTTGTGGTTCCAGACTTGGTACAGTAAGACATCAGTTTTTTGTGTTCAGTGCACTGTGATTAATAGATTACAGAGATCTGTGTAGGTGTGTTGTCTTGTTAGAAACTGGCATTTCGTTTTTACAAATTACTCCTTTTCTATTGTTGCAGAACATAGCAGCTCTGTTGCAAAACAGTGTGTTGGATCTTTTTACAAAAAGGGAGAAATGTAACTGGGTAACCTTCTTTATACTGTTTGCAAACTTGGGGTGTGGTCTTACATCAGTGGTCCTTTTCTGCAGCTGTAGCCATCCCTTTTGTGTTCTCCGCGCTGTTTCTTTAGTAAAAGGATGAACACATTTTCTGGTTGGGATGCTGTATTAATTACATTTGCTCTTAGGGTCTGATAAAAGTCAAATGATTAACAGCTTTTGCTTTATTCTTCTATTCTTTACTGTCCACTTCCCCCTTCACCTTTAGGAAACTGGCAGGATGCACTCTCTTCATCACAGGCGCAAGCCGGGGCATTGGCAAGGCCATTGCTTTGAAAGCTGCCAAGGATGGTGCCAACATTGTGATAGCTGCCAAGACAGCTGAGCCCCATCCTACCCTTCCAGGGACTATCTACACTGCTGCAGAAGAAAGTAAGTTGTTACAAATAAAGGTGCTGAGTTGGGTGTTTATCATTGCTTAATTACTGTACCTGAGTGGAAAAATGCATAGACTCTTAGTTGGAGTTCACCTTTACTAAAATATGCTTAGTGCTTCTCTTGCCTCCCAGGAATGCTGTAATGTTACTGTAATGAAGATGAACGTGTGTATATAAATGTAAAAATGCTATGCTACTTGAGATGTATGAAATAAACACAGTCTTAAGATTTGGTTTTGGCTTCCATGTTCCTCATATTGACGTGTTAAAAGGTCATGATTTGAGAGTGTGATTTTCAGTGCTGTCTTGAAACATATCATTGCCTAAGAGGTTCTCAGAAGGTTCATGTTAGTTGTCCCATTTGAGAGCAAATTTTTAAATGTTTAATTTTTGAATTGTGCAGTTGAAGCAGCTGGAGGAAAGGCTTTGCCATGCATTGTTAATGTGAGGGAAGAACAGCAAATCATTAATGCCGTGGAGAAGGCTGTGAAGACTTTTGGAGGTAAGTTAAGGTGTGGGGGAAGGCAGGCATTAACAGGCAGATTATTCAAACAAAGAGAAAAAAGAACTGCCTGCCTTACTCATGGGTTGTTTTTTGTTTTTTTTCCTTAAATGCTAATGTGAAATGGCTTACTTTAAAACCAGGGATTGATATTTTGGTGAATAATGCAAGCGCCATCTCTTTGACGGGCACTTTGGAAACAGCAACAAAGAAGGTCAATCTTATGATGGATGTCAATGTACGAGGAACCTATCTTACGTAAGTGCTGAGGGAAGGAAGCAAAGCAATTGTAACAGAATGTATGATGTTATTTCAGTTTTTCTGAGAAATTCTGTAGCTGTCTTGCTGGCCCAGAATTTGAGTGCAGATATTCTGCATGTGCTCACAGGAAATTGCTCAGTTATTGGTCAACTGATTTGAATTAATATTTCCAGGAATTATTTGTTAGTGGGAGTAAACAGAAACCTTATTACTGCAGTCATTAAATGTGCACAAGCCCCTCCATGCATGTAGGAAGAAAAAAGTCATTTGTTTCAAATGAAACTCCAGCTTGGCTTTGTTAAATGCTGATGCTCTTTCATTTCAAGCAAAATGACTAAATTTTTGCATACATCAAGTCAGTATCTTACTTGTCAGTTTTCTTCTCATAAGCTTCTTTCTCATCTTTGGAAATGTTGTATAACTCACCATACTTAAAAGAGAAATGTTAAAGATGTAACTTAATGATCCAAAGTGTTCTCCACCTACTTTCAGCTTATCAATTCTATTATTTATTTAAATGAACATACCAAGATTTGATTTCACAATTCCCGGTGTCCTGATTTTGCACATTTTTGGAGGTGGATTTAGAAGGTTGAATCATCGTTACATTTACAGGATGTAATATAAAGCACCATCTTAAAATGAAGACTTTGATTTTCACAAGGTTTTTTAAAAAAGCCTGTAGGATGATGGAGATTCTCTAAATTCAGATGTTTCTTGGTGTGATCAGCAAGTTCTGTATCAAAGTATTACCACAGAATTATAGAATACTTTGGGTTAGAAGGTCCCTGTAAAGGTTATCTAGTCTAATCTTCCAATCTAGAATAGATTGATTGTCATTCTCCTTTGACTCCTCATCAGTCTGGTTGCCAGCTCTTCATAAACTGGTGAATGGATTCAACTGTACTGCTGTGGCAAGTTCTGTCTTCTTCTCCCTGACCAATAGCAGCAATGATTTTCTTGATATTACATCTAGCTGTTCCAAGTTAATGGGAAATTCTTAAAGTGTATTTTTGGTCCTATTCTGCCTTGAAAAGATTGAAAATCAGGTTCTGTGTGCTGCCAAGGGAAAAGCATAAGAAAAATCAGTGCCTCTCAATGGAATGGTCTTTGTCATTGTTTTTGTAATTCTCAGTTGAGAAAACCTAGTGAAGCATTTTTGCCCTTTTTTCTCCTTGCTTTGTATGTTGATTCTGATTGTAATTTGTAGAAACCTACTTTCAGTTTAGTGTTGAGAAAATTACAATAGC
Source organism: Peucedramus taeniatus (assembly GCA_013400575.1). Classification (NCBI taxonomy): domain Eukaryota; kingdom Metazoa; phylum Chordata; class Aves; order Passeriformes; family Fringillidae; genus Peucedramus; species Peucedramus taeniatus. Next base: position 6,754 of record WBNO01023343.1, read on the forward strand.
TTAAAAAAAAAGTTGTGGATTTTTTGCCTGTGTAGAGGCAGTGCTAGGAAAGATGCCTCAGCTTACATAGTATACCTGTTGACATAGGATCCTGGAATTGTTAAATCATGGAATGAATTGGGCTGGGAGAAAGCTTAAAACATTGTCTACTCCCAAGGGCTGGAAGACACCTTAAAACATTGTCTTCTTGCAAGCCCCTGCCACGAGAAGAGATATCTCCCATAGACCAGGTTGCTCAGAGCCCATCCAGCCTGGCCTTGAACACTTCAATGGGTGGGGAATTTCTTAGGCAACCTGTTCCAATGCCTTACCGCTCACAAAGAGTTTTTTCCTAATAGTTAATCTCAACCCACCCTCTTTCAATTTAAAGCCATTCCCCCTTGTTCTCTCACTCCATGCCCTTGTGGAAAGCCCCTCTCCTACCTTCTTGTAGCCCCTTTAGGAACACTGCAGTAAGGTGACTCCAGAACTTGCTCTTCTCCAGGCAGAATAACTCTGAGCCTGTCCTTGGAGGACAGCTGTTCCATCCCTCTAAACAATTTGGAGGCCTCCTCTGGAGTTATCTCAAAAGTCCAATGTCCTTCCTGTGCTGGGACCCCAGAGCTGGGCTCCAGGTGGGCTCTCATCAGAGCAGAGCAAAGGGCCAGAATCCCCTCCCTCCCTCCTCTGCTGCCCACGCTGCTTTGGATGCAGCCCAGGACACGTTTGGCTTTCTGGGCTGGGAGTGCCTATGGCTGGGTCATGCCCAGCCTCTCACCCACCAGCACCCCCCAGTCTTCCAGCAGGGCTGCTCTCCATCCGTTCACCCCTCAGCCTGTGTTGATATTGGGAGTGTCCTGACTCAGGTGCAGCACCTTGTTCCTCGTCTTGTTAAACCTCATGAGATTCCATGGGCTCACTTTTCAGACTTGTCCAAGTTCCTCTGGATGGCATGCTGACCTTCAGTGGTGTCTACAGCACCACTCAGTTTATGATCATCTGCAAATTTGCTGAGGGTGCACTTGATCCCTTCATCTGTGTTATGGAGACATGGACTAGCACTGGTCCTAATACCAACCTGTGAGAGACACCTCTTGTCGTTGATGTCTGTCAGGACTCTGAGCCATTGATGACTGCTCTCTGGATGTCACTGTCCAAACAATTCCTTATCTGCTGAGTAGTCTGCCCATCAAATCTTCTCTCCCTAAGTTAGATAGAAGTATGTTATGGGGAACCTTCTCTTAAGCTGTACAGACTAAATGACACCTGTAGTGCTACCCTTGACCTCTGGTGTAGTCCTTCCATCGTAGAAAGCCTTTTGGTTGATTGGGGAGGACTTTCCCCTGCTGAAGACCCTTTGACTGTCCCAAATCACCTCCCTGTCTTAGCATCACTTCCTGGTTTTAGGAGGATCTGTTCCATGATCTTCCCAGGCACGGAGGTGAGGCTGACAGGTTGGTAGTTCCCAGGGTTCTCCTGTCCACCCTTTTTAAACATTGGTACATTTTCCTTTTTCTAGACACTTGGGTCTTCACCTGATTCCACAATTTTTCAAATATAGGGAGTGGCTTGGCAACCTATGTCCTCAGGACTGTGAGGTGCATGTCAAGGTCTCATGGATTTGTGTATGTTCAGGCTCCTCACATGATCAGAAACCTCATTTTCACTTAAAGTGGGAAGCACTTTGCTCCCCCAATGCCCATCCTGCTGTACATCCACTTAAGAACTTAAGAGGTGTGGGAAGAGAAGTTGCCATTGAAGAGTGAGGCAAAAAAAGTTGAGTCCCTCAGCCTTCTTGTCATCATCAGTTGCTGCCAGTGTTCCAGCCTTGCTTATCCTGGGGGGGGGGGGGGGGGGGGGACCCTTCCTTTNNNCTTTTCTGACTGACACAAGTCAGAAGTCAGAGCTTCTGTAGAAGCCCTTCTTGTTATTCTTTGCATCCCTTGTAAAGTTCAGCTCCAGCTTTACTCTGGCTTTCCTCACCACACATGTGTACAACAAGTCTGTGCCCATATATTCTTCCTAGGATACTTTTTCTCTGCTTCCACTGGCTATGCGTTTGTTTCTTATCCTTTAGTTTGGATAAGAAACAAATGCAAATGCAAATGCACATTTGACCAGTAATTCTTGTACTCTTGCATTCCAGTCTCTTGCCTTCCTTGCCAATTTCTTGTGCCAGTGGATCACTAGCTCCTGTGCTCTGTGGGGGGTGTCCTTAAAGATCTGCCAGTTCTGCTCTGCTCCCTTGTTTCTGAAGGCAGTGTTGCAAGGGTTCCTGCTGATGAACTCATTGAAGAAATGGAATTTTGCTCTTCTGAAGTTCAGGGCTCTGACTTTGCACTTTGCCTGACCCATTTCCCTCCAAACTGTGAACTCCACCATTGTGTGATCACTGCAGCCCAGGCTGTCTCCCATCGTGGCATCCCTGAGCAGCTCACTTAGGTTTGTGACCATCAGGTCCAGAATGGCATCCCTTCTGGTAAGGTTATTACCTGGGTTAAGGAGTTATGCTCCATGCATTCCAGGAATCTCTTGGAATGCCTACAGCTTGCTTTGCTACTTTTCCAGCAGACACTGGGTGGCTGAAGTCTCCCAGCAGGACAAGAGCCTGTGACTGTGATCCTTCCTGTAGCTGGAGCAACAAGGTCTCATCAATAGGCTACCCTTGGTCAGGGACCTGTAGTGACATCAACCACAAGATTCCCTTTGTTGTCTCAGTCTCTGTTTCTTACCCACAGGCTTTTTTTGTTGTTCTCCAATTCACAGGTTGTTCTTCAGAAATGGCTCATCACACTCAGTCCACTTCTTGATGTAGAGGGCAGCACCTCCATCGCTCCTTCCTCCACTGTCCCTTCTGAACAGGCTGTAGCCATCAATGACTGCAGTCGAGTAATTGGATTTATCCCACCAAGTTTCAATAGTGGCAGCTAATTTTCTTGGTTCCTATACATTAAAAAATTGAGGCATCTGATAGTGAACCTGTTACTGAACAGAGTTGACCCCAGGACAGTTAAGGAGGTGGTAAATAATTTACTTTACTACTATGGTGATTTTGCTATTGGAGGTGTTGAAGTTGTTCCCTTTGTGGCTGAGAGCATGCATGGGTCCTGTGGAAATATGGGAATAGGTGGTCACTATTATGGTGATGTTTTCACCCTGTGAAGCTTGATTAAAAATTCTCAAGCAGAGATAAAATATAAACATGTTATGCTAGAAGTGAAGTGAAAAGACAGTTTCTGCAAAGTAGAAGTTCAAATTTACAGAGATGTGTAAATTCAAAGTAGAATTCTCTTAGAAGAGAATAGGGTTTCAGTTTTCTTTGAAATATTTGTAATAGCATTCTGCTATGCAGTATTATTTCTTCAACATGGTTTTAAAGAAGAAATAGGTATGGGATCAGAAGAGAATATTTTTATGAATACATGATGCTCTGCACTGTTAATTTTGATTGTTGCCTTAGAGAGTTTTGTTGCTGCTAGCAGAACTATTACAAGGAGATCTGGAAAATTAGCTTTAGTCAAAACTGATGCTCTGGTTGGAGAATGGTCCAATTTGCAGGAAATGAATACTAGGTATGAGATAAGTGATCTGTGACAGATTTTTTTGTTGTTTTTGTTCTTTACATCAGTTAAATACTTGATATGAGAAGAGGCTGTTGTGAAAATACTGGTCTACTAGTATTGTTTTTACTATAATTATAGGTGTTCCATAAAATAAGAGACAACTGACATGTCTGAATCTATCTTTCAGGTCTAAAGCATGCCTTCCCCACCTAAGGAAGAGTAAAAACCCCCATATCCTGAACCTTAGCCCACCAATGAATCTGAGTCCCATGTGGTTCAAAAATCATTGTGGTGAGTAGCTTTCAGAGCCTTTGTTGCTATTTTGTGAGAAACATGTAAGTACCTGGTGAAGTGTGCAGTAGTGCCAGTGCAGAATGCCAGATCTTGTATCTCTAGCAATACATACAGAGTGGCACTAATGGTTCCTCGAAGCATTTTGTACCTGACCTACAAGAAATTGTTTTGTGGGAAAATGTAGGGCAGGTTTAAAGGCATCATCCATCCTTTTTGTTTTCAGGGTAAGTCTGTGCTTTTCCATGGGAATTGTTAGGATTACGTATTTTCTGCTCCAAATAGAGACTGAAACCCAAAATTTATTTTCTTACTTATTCATCTTCATGGATTTTTTAGTATGGATAAAGCTCAATGTTGTCTTTTAATATGGAAATTATTTTGAGGTGGAAAAAGAACTCCATGTTATCTTGATGTTAGTGTTGCTCATTTTAAAACTGTAGCAAAACCTTTCCGTTTTGGACACTTGTCATGTTAAACTCCAGCAGGTTCTAGTTCTTTCCCCAAGAAAGTTTCCATTCTCAAAGTAAATAGGTAACAAGGATATAGAACTCCTGTCACCCACTTTGTTTTGTCTATAGGATTCTAGTTTGGTCCCTAACAGGTGCTATGCCTTAGGCATCTTTAAAAAAATTGATCACTTTTGTCAGTGTGCTGTGTGTAAAAAGCATGACAAAATCACCATGCAGCTAGGCTTCAGCTTTCTTTTTGGCAGAACAGGTGTAGTTTTCATTTTGTTTGCAGTGAAAAGACGACAGACTACAGTTTGAATCTGATGAAGATGGCAAGTAGAAGGGAAAGATTTTGACTCTAGGAAAGTACTGTTTTTTCTGAAAGCCCTGATTTTTCCATGCAAACCAATTACCTGTTTTATCTTCCTCTCAAAATTAGATTTTACATAGAGTGTAAACTTTTTAACTTTTTTGTTTTTTCACTTCTTGTCTTAGCTTATACCATTTCTAAATATGGGATGTCCATGTGTGTCTTGGGAATGGCAGAAGAATTTAGAGGAGAAGTTGCTGTCAATGCTTTATGGCCTAAAACCGGTAATTTTTTTTAGTGTTACTGAAATACTGATTTTCTGTATTTTGTCTGCTAAAGCTTGTTTTATTTGACACTGAATATACTTCAGACTTCTTTTGGAATAGATACAAGTGACTGAGCAGTTCTTTTACATGTTATTTTTTCATCCAGCATGGGTTCTGGTTTTCATTGCTAGTTCTCACTAGACTGTTGTCACTTTGATCTAAACTCGACTTCATCTAGTTTGAAACCACATGGTTGAAGCGTGTGTGGCTTGCCTGTGCTTTTTCTGATGCATCCAGTGTTTTGGACAGAATCACAAAAATAATTGTGTGCTTTAATGAGTGGGTATTGAACATCTGTGCATGTAGTACTGTTTAGAATTCCTTGCTAGTTAAACTGCAAGAGCTTACTGGTAAGACAGATACCTCTGTACATGCGGAAATAATTTTTGAAAGGCCTATTCCTAGAAGTTTGGCACAGTGCAGTTCTGTGAAGAGCTGTTCACAGAACCGTCTGATTGCAAATGACAAGAAATTAAAGAGTTCTCTGGAAGAAAAATAGATGAATGCTCCCATGTTATATTAGCTTCAGTTTGCTTTGTGAGGATGAGGACTGCTGTTTGAGGTTTGGCCAGCTGTTTGCCAAGGAGGCCAGTCTCTTTTCCCCCAATATATTTACGGGCAGAAATTATACTGGTGTTAAAATCAATACCAGACAGAGGGTAATCCTGCCCTTTAGTGGTGTAAGCCCAGCCGTTGTGTTAGAAAACATTACAAAAGTGTTTATTTCCTTAAGGAGTGTAAGGAAGGAAGAAGGAAGAGGAGATAAAAATATGAACCAAGATCCTCTTCTGAGGATGGTGTTCCAGTTTAAGAAGTGTTTGTACACAGACACTTTTCAATCTTTTCTTGTTAGGAATTGCAGGCCCCTTTTAACCTTTAGAGGGAACTGGAGCTCTCTGATCTACTTTCTCTAAAGTGAGAAATGTGAAGAAAAGTTAAGACAAAATCAGTTAAGACAAAATCAGACAAATTTCTCAGCTTGAATATTGTAGGTGATCATCTACACGGTTGGGATGTGCCTGACAGACTTGGTCCTTTTTCATTGGTCTGGATGCTTGCATCTTAAATGCTTCCAGTGGATGCCTCATAGTTCTGCTCACTCTGTGAGTTCTACCCACAGAAATATTTTGGTAAGGGATCTACTTTTAAAATTATAATTGTATCATTCATGATAATTATATCATCACAAAACCTGTTCTGTTTTGAAGACAAGGTCTTCATCTGTGATGTACTGTAGGCAACTATGTGCATAACTTAAGAATATGGATTGCCTTGTGGTGGAGTCAAAGTTCACCTTTCAGGTTTCAAATGTGTGTTGTATTTTTTCATTTCTGAGGCAGTTAAAAGAAATGTGCACTGGTTTCTACATACTTGTTTTTTGAGTGCCCCAGGAAAACCTCAAAAATTTTTCAATGGAGATTTCCCAGTATCTATGTCATCTGGAATAGAACCATGAAACCTGATTCTTGGTCTTTAGCTCCCTAGATCTCACCCATCTTCTCTGCCTTGTCTTTAAAATGGCACTTTTAAATGAGTTTTATATCCCCTCAGAATCCAGTAGGTGGGAGTAACTTGGTTTCTCATTAACAGAGGTGACCTTTTATCTACCATTGTGTGGTTTTTGGTCATTGACTGATTTAACAATGTATATTCCCTATGAAAGTTAGGGATTGTAAAGGAATTAATTCAGAGTATCTCATTCAGATAGAGAGACATGGTATGAAAGTACAGACAACCAATGTAACTTATTTTTTCATGTAAAGGGTGTTACAAGATTACCTGTGTCTTGTAAGTGCACACATTCATATGCTGTATAGACACATTATGTGGATCCTCCACAGCTTTCTTATTCTGGATGTGCTGGAAAAAACATCCACTACTATTGTGGAAATAAGTCAGTGGCTTTATGGGTCCTGTTCAAAGCTAAAGAATTTTTTTCTGCAGAGACCAGCTGGTTATACTAGGTATTTATTTTGCAATGTGGCTGTTTCCCCCCACCCATCTGAATAATTTGACCTCTTTTTTTTTTCATGACAAGGGAAAAATGAACCTGTGAGAATTTCTCCACCCCTTCCACAATGGAATTTTTGTCAAAGGGGCAGCTGACTTTATAAGCAGAAGTTACATTAAGTCTTACATTGCATAGCTGAATACATTATTTCTTTATAGTTTTGGCTTTTGCTGCAGCACTCCAAGAATCAGTAGTTGTACCTGTAGTAGTAGTAGTATCAGTGTCTTAGATGTGATCTGGTATTAAAGAATGTCTATGTTGCTATTAATAAAAGTTCTATAAAATCTGACATTCTTAATGTGGGGAAGTGGGAAACCCAAACCAAATACAGTTGTATCTTTCTCCTGAGCGTTACATTTCCACTGTGTCCTTGGTAACATACCCATACCAGCTAAAGTAAGAGGAGAACACTCTGGGAGCTGCTACTGGTTACAGAGTGCAGCTAGTACTTGTTCCCCACAGGATCCTGCAGAACAGGAGGCTTGGAAGTGCAGGAAGATTCAATTTACAGATGAAAACAGTATATATTCTAATAAATGCTTTTTAAAATAAAAACTTATCTTTATATGTGAGATGCTGCAAAAAATTAAAAAAGTAATTAAGCTTTTTATAAAATCAAAGGTATACAAGCAGAGCTTTTTATTTGCAGAAATCATGCCTGCTTATTCAGTGATGCCTTAATGAAAACTGATGTGACATAAAGTATAAAAGAAGATCATAATGTGTGAATTCTCCAGTACAAAAAAAAACCAAAATGTACTTTTGAAAGGTTTATCTTCCAAAAGTGAGAAAGTTAACTTCTTCATTGTGATCATCCAGAGAGGCAGTGTTACAGACTTCCAGAGTATCTGAAATACAGTTGCAAAGTTCCTAAAGCCCACTATCACCTCATACAATTGTGTTTACCCTCAGTGTTAATATGGATGCCAGGATCTGTTCATTAGTCTGATTCTTTAAACACGTGAACGTATGTTGGTAATAAGATACCATTTATCTAAAAGTGAAAGAGGACATCTGTCGAAAGGGCAAGAGGCAATCCTATCACAAAGAGGGCAGAAGAATAATACAGGTGTCCTGGGACAGAACTGGGAGTCTGTTGCTGTGCATTAGAGGCAAACGCGCATCCCTTTATATGAAATGGATAGGATGTGTAATAATGTGCAGCCAGACTAGGAGACAGAACTGTTTGAAACCTTTTTGATTCAGTCTATGCAGATAGGGTGACTGTGCTCAGAAGAGTAGTAGTTAACACTAACAGAGAAGTGACAGGCCTGTGGGCCAGGGAAAGTGAGCAGCTTAATGAATCCTCAGAATAAATATGTTTAAGTCAACAAAACTTGATAAATTTCATCATAGTATTTGACAGAAATATTCTCTGCACTGTTGGTAGTTATTTAAAAAAAAATCTTGCTGGGCAGATACCACTTCAAAAGACCAAAAAAAGGCAAATTTATTTTCTTCTTAAAGATGAGAAAAAGACCTAGGTAGACCTACTTGTATGTACAGTATATCTGTTGGTCACTTTTTATTTAGACGTGTATTTGTAGCAGTTCAGTTGATTTGAAAAAAAAGAAGCTGAGGTTGCTTAACAGTAAATGAAACCTAGAAGCTAATTGTCATCACAGAAAACTAGTGTAATGAAGTCAACAGGGACATCTACACACTTCTGCACTCTCCTAGGAAACACTTGGACAGGAGCTCTCAGGCCAGTGCTGAACACTTCTCAGTATGAAAAGAACACTTTTTCTCAGTATGTACTTTGAAAGGTGAATGAATGATCCAGCTCAGAATCATGTGTCCTGCACAGTGCCTATTTTTTTTTGCTATTTAAGGAATGTTGGGATCATTTCTGTATCAAAATTGCTGCTACTTGGTGTGGAATGGAAGCACTGAAAGGAAGACAAAAATTTATCCTTCAAGGTTTATCCTTCTGCTGCTCTCATGTTCTGGCCTGATATGTAGGAAAGGATTTGCGAGTCTATCTCATAACTTGGGGACAGTGTTGAGTTTTAAACAGCAGATGGGAAAAACGAATGAAGCAGAACATATGAGGGAAAACCAGTAAGATGGCAAATATCAAAAGTTGCAATCAGACAGCCTTTCCATAGAATAGGATGAAAAAAAAATTAAGTGGATACCTCAGCCTGGAAGAGTAATCACAGACTTAGATAGCAACATGCCACAGTGTTAGTAGCTCCCATGAGAGAAACATAAAGAAGACTAGTAGAATGGCACAGAAGTAACAGAATTGCTTAATAAAAGAATCAGAAGCCTAGGAGATGTGGATTTTATTCTTAGGTCTAACACAGCCTTTCTGTGAAATACTGAACAAGTAATGTGAGGTTTTGTTATTTTGTTTCTCATTAACTTAGGAGAAGCACCTTAGTAGCTCATGGGAGATATCAAAAGACTAAAATTAAGCATCAAGACTTTCAGTGTGATAATCACCAAAGCTAATTCCTCTTTATAACTGATGTGTCATATATTCACTTCGAAGAAAACTGTTGTCCTGTAAGTTTTTCATGTCATGAACAACTGGTGGGCTGATAAATACATAGAAGGATGTGAATGTCATAAACTGTTGTGGCATTTTTGATTCCTGTGATAGTTTCATGGATTTTTACTGTTGCTTGTAAAAATTATTTGTTGGTTGGTAGTATTTCAGAGCTTCTGTCTTCCTAGAGTTTCCTTTTGCCTGAAAGGAAAATAAAGTTTGTTTACCTGTGAAAGAAATGAGAATTACATGTCATCAGTATTAAAGCTTTGTTTTCTTACCCTCCAAACTTTCTAGCCATACATACAGCTGCTATGGATATGCTGGGAGGAGCTGGAATAGAAAAACAGTGCAGGAAAACGGACATCCTGGCAGATGCTGCATATTGCATTTTGACAAAACCAAAAACTTTCACTGGGAACTTCATTATTGATGAAGTTCTGCTGAGAGAAGAAGGAGTTAAGGATTTTGATGTTTATGCCATTGCACCAGGTAAAAGAGATCNGTAAGTTCAAGAAGGAGGGAAGAATATATGGAGAATATAAATAGTTTTGTTTCCCAGGGTCCTTAAATTAGTTTATAAAAAATGTTGCTTTGCCTCAGCTTTGAGAACATGCTTTAGTGGAAAGGCCATATGGATCCACCGAAAGTTTAATAATTAAATGTCTATTAAATTAAATTAAATTAAGAAATTATTTAATGAAAAGGAAACCTGTACTGTAGATGTATATATTAGTATTTAACAGCTCATGAGATAGATTTTTATGTTTTTCTTCTCTGCAACCTCAGAAGCCTTCTAGGTCAGATTTTAAATGACAAAATCTAAACGTTTTATTTCATGCTACATTTTTCCTTCAAGTTGAAACTGAGATACAGTACCACTTCACTGTAGTTTCAGATGAAATGGATTCCTACTGTGCAAATCTGATTTACTTGGATTTATTACTACATTTTTCCTCCCTCTTAGGTCACCCTCTGATGCCTGACTTCTTCTTAGATGTTGAAGTTGACACTACAGCTATGAAGCAAGAAGGATATGGTAGGCAAAGCACTGTGTGTACAAGTCCATAATTTCCATAATTTCATGCCACAATAATGAATGGTCTCTGTTTTTCTTTTTTCCCCCTATGAATTTGGACTCCACTCAAGCTTGTTTAGCAAAACCCCTTTTCTCATTTGAAGAGTAAGATCTATGGAAGTGACTATTTAGTTAAAACTGGGAAAAAAATCATACCTCTTGCAGGACTTTCATGGCGTAAACTTAGTGCTTTATTTTGAAGAATTCTTTTTTAATCATCTGAATTTGGTAGTAAGGAGGTCACAGGTAAATATTGCTGGAAAAAGAAATTAGACTGCAAACAGCATATTTTGCAGGAATATCTCCTTTGCCTTGCTCATTTTTACAACAGAATATGACATTAAAGCCTCGATGGCTTCTTACATGAAACATGCACAATTTGCACATTTAAAATAACTCTTGGATGAAATGTAGAATTTTTTTTTTTTAGAAAAATGTTGCTTTTGCTTTTTCAGAATTGTTTTATGTCAAGTTGAATGGCAACTAAGAATGCTGAACTGGTTTTCTAGGAGTGTCAAAATAGGGATAAGGCCAGGGCAGAGGAGGCAAACTTGGAAGTGTTCCTTTCTGGTGGAAAGACTCCTTGAGCAGTCACACTAGGACCGTTCTGCCAGGGATAGATGGTGTTAGTTCCTTGGGCTCCCAGTGCAGGTTATTTTGTAGGGACTCACAGAACAGACCTAAGTATTTTTGATAGTGAAGACACCTAAGAGACTTTCAACAGCATTTTAAGGGGCTGTTCAACTTGATTGGCTTTGTAAATTGCAAAAGCTTTCCTTTATTGTAAAAGCTTTCCTTTATTGTTAAATGTGCATGTTCATTGTGGTGAAGTAATCCACTGATCAAAGCAGGAAATTTATTTCCACCTTAGAAGCCATTGCAGAAGAATTTATGAAAATATGCATATTCTTTACAAGATAGACAAGACAGAATTATTTTGAGATGAAAGCAATGGCTATTAAAGACACTGATTTTTTTCTTTTTAATGTTGTCCGGAGTAGTGTATGGATTACATTCAAAAACTGTTGTGTGAGCATCTGTAATGAACTGTAAACAGTCAGAATTCTGCTGTGGTTTTATTTTCGCTTTTCTTTTGATCTATCAGGAATCAAAATTTATTGCAGAATTACGTTTAGCGATGTACACCTATTCAGATTCCTGGGTGGGGAAAACATCCTTTATCAGTGTTAATACTGAAATGGTAAGATAATAATTTTCCCTACTTTGAAGCTTAAATCTTTTCAAATGGAGTTCTCTGCTTATGTTTCTACATTCATTTTTAAAGTGGTTTGCATTTGAAAGAGAAATGTAATCTTTCTCATAGGTGCTGCCCAAGAGAAGAAACTAAGCAGATCCCAGCAGGAAGGAGCAGATTCAGCCAAGGCTACGGCAGGATCTGCTGCAGCCATGCCATCAGGTCCTGTTGCAGAGACGTTCCAAGTTATTCAAGGGGCAGTGACTGAAGAGTTTGTGAGAAGTACTCAGGGTGTCTTTCAGTTTGAGCTATCTGGTAAGCCCATTGCTTGTGCAGCCTTGCCTAGCAAAAGGCAGTGGGTGTTTTCAAACAGGAACACTTTGGAAGCTGGTCGGGAAGCAGACCAGCTCCTCTTCAGTTCTGTGTGCTGCTCCTGCTGCAGGCCCCTCAAGCAGCCCCGGGAGCTGCTGTCCCTCGAGCTGCACGCGGAGCCTCTGTCCCGGCTCTGCCGCCCGGCGCGGGGCTGGCGTGGCCACGGACAGGGCGCTCTCGGGACCGCGGCAGAAGCGCCGGCTGACACAGGCTCAATGAGCAAAGCGCAGCCTCTGGGCTCTCCAGCCCATGGCCCCAGCCCATGGTGCTTGGGGCGTCATGGGGGACCAGAGGTGACTCCTTGCAGAGCACCCACCACCGTGTGGGCTGCCACGGAACCGCTGCAATCGCTCACGGCTGCAGCCATCTGGTGGGGCAACAGAGAAGGAAGGGAGGGCACAGCACTCCTTGCTACCTTCTCACCTTGCTTCACTCTCTGTCCAGGCGATGGTGGAGGCACTTGGTATATTGACCTGAAGACCAAGGGTGGGAGCGCTGGCTTCGGGAAGCCCCCTGTGACAGCTGATGTGGTCATGAGCATGTCTAGTGCCGACTTTGTGAAGATGTTCACAGGTGAGGGACAAAGGCCTTTGTCAAGGGACGCAGGTACTGGGGCCCAGAAAAGCCTCTGCTGACAGGGGAGTAGAGCAACTTCTCGCTTTGTTGTTCTGAGATTGGAGGAGCTTTCAGCTTTTTGTGGCTCAAGGGAGAGTGCAGGCAAGAATTGGTTGGATTTTTCTGCACTCCTGCATCCCGTGAACAGGAAGAGTGCAAAAGGTTACACTGCTTTTATTGACCATGTTCTGACATTTTAGCAGCCAGTGTATGTTCAGAAAGATTCCACTCAGTGTGTTGGATTGTGCTCTCCGCATGTCTGAGCAGCATTTCCTAAATGTGCGCTGCTTGTACCAGGAGGACTTGGTAGCAGTATAGATGCTAAGGTTTCACTGTGGTGGCATTATGCTTTCCTGTGCAAAGGCTTTTTCCATTTCCTTTGATATTCTGATGGTTCTATTTCTTCCTTTTAGGTAAATTAAAGCCAACTCTGGCCTTCATGACTGGAAGATTAAAGATTAAAGGAAACATGGCACTAGCAATAAAGCTCGAGAAGATGCTTTCACAGCTTAATTCTAAACTGTGAGGGGAAACCCATACTAGCACAACAGTGGCCTTTCATATATAACTGCAATGCTGTTTTAAATTTTTAGTCCTTGTTTTTCTGATTCAGTATAAGAAATATTGATAAAATGCGAGATTTTTATAGAAGAAATAACCGAATCTCATTAAGAAAGTGTCCATAATTAAACTAATTTCTTCTCAAGAATGCACTTAGGTTCCAGGTGTTTTCTTTATTTCTGCTCCTCTGGATCAATGTAGGACATTTGAAGTGAGTTTTTTCCCATGCACTTGATTGTGAACATATCCCATGGAAAAGGTGTGTAGAACAAATGTCACCCTGCAGATCAATGCTAGAAGTGCTATGCTGAATTTACTAAGCTGATTTAGAAGTAGAAGTAATGTAGTCAGTTTACCAGAGCTTTAATTACACCTGGTAAATCAATGTCTCTAATTTTCCTTTCATGAGTTTCTTACCTACACGTATTCTCATACCTCTGTATTGCACTGAGGCTGCACAGCCATACTGAGTAATAAGCAGGTTTTCTTCTTATAAAAGGTACACTCACACATGCATGCTCATGTGCTCTCTCTCTTCCCCTACCCCCCTACATCCCTGCAGCCAGTCATTTCCCCTTCCTTCCATTTTGGTAAAGGTGGTAAAGATAATCATGGTAAAGATTTAAGCTCACTGGTAAAATGATGCATGCCTCCACTTTTGTGAGTGCCCAAGTGCACACATGGGCTGCGACTTCATGTGACAGCATCTGCAAAGCCAGATGGACCAACCTCTTAAAATGTTTATTTATCGTGGCCAAAAAAACTGCCCAGAATCTGGATCATTCACTTTTCTGAGCAAGCTGAGAAGGTTGCAAGACTTAGGATTTATTTCTTAATTAATTTAGAAACCCAAAAGTTTACAACTTTTGAGAGCCTGTGCTTGTTTAAAATTGCTTGACCTGCATTGAGAAGGTCACATCTGTATTGCTTTCATCACAGTTCACAGAATCACAGAGTGGGTCAGTTTGGAAGGGACAACATTGGGTCATCTGGTCCAACCTCCCTTAAACAGTGTTGTCCTAAAGCACAATGCACAGAATTGAGTCCAGATGGTTCTTGAATATCTCCAGTGAGGGAGTCTCTTCAACCTCTTGGGGCAGCCTGTTCCAGTGTGTAGTCAATCACACGGTAAAAAAGTTCTTCCTCATATTTGAGTGGAAATTCCTGTTCATCAGTTTTGCCTATTGCCTCTTGACCTATTGATTGAGAAGAGCTTGGATCCATGCTCTTGGCACCCTCCCTTCAGATACTTGCAGATATTGATGAGGTAAGGCGGTTGAATTCTGATATAAAACTAGTTCACCTCTGCCCTGCAGACTGGAATCTTGAAAAATAATAAGATAGGTTCCTTTCTCACCAGGCACAAGGTGCTGGGCGTGCTGCAGGAGGGGAGAGAGAGAGAGAGAGAGAGAGAGAGAGGAGGTGGCTTATCCCATGTTGGGCATTATGGCAGCACAGTGAAGGGTGGCTCTAGCCAGGGGGCAGCACCAGTGGGCTGTAATGGGACTGCTCCCAGCCCAGCCCACACACTAGACTGCGCTCAGCCTGAGGCTCCATGAGATCTGTGTGCCCTAACTCCCTCCCAGTGCCACCAGTCCCAGGGGCTGTGCCCAAAAGCTTTAGCCTCCACTGGGCAGTGTCTGCTTGCTACTCCCATCATGGTGTCTGAGTCGGTCACCACACAGTCCCTGACTGCTGGACTGACTGCTGACCCCAGGTCACTGTCAGTCTGCTCAGATCTGGCAGCCGAAGGATAGCAGAAGTGCTGGCATGCACCAGGACATGGAAGGAAAGGCTGAACATGGGATGGGAGGGAAAGAAGATCCAGCGCTGGAAACCAAGGTCCTCTGGAGGAGACCAAACATCTCAAGTGATGGTGATAATGCATACATACTGCTGGCTGCTGTTAAAAATCCTGTGCTCTCTACGCTGCAGAAACCGCACGGTTCTGGGGGTCAGCAGGAGGACAGCCCTCTGCTCTCCCAAAAGCCCTTCCCTCCGATGGTGCAGCGTCCACCCGGAGCTAGCTCCTGACCCCTCAGCTGCTCGCAGGAGAACGTGGAGCGCGTTCTCCTTCAGGAACTACTCCTTTAGTGTTGGTATTTTGCCCATCGGCCTTTTGGCTTGCGCAACGCCGCCGTGCCGCGCTGCAGCGAGGCCTCCCCGGTGCCCCCGCTGGCCCTGCGCTCTGCCGGTGCCTCCCTCCGCCGGCTGCGCCTCCCTGCCAGCCCCCAGCCGGGCCCAGCGGGCTGCGCCCCGCGGAGAGCAGCAGGAAACGCAGCCGTGCGCAGCGAGGTGCTACTGAGCACTGTCAGCTGGGCTCTGAGTGTCCTGGGGCAGTGAGAGGATCCTTCAGCCCGCAATCGGCTCTGAAAGCACCATCATGTGTGTCCTCCATGGGACAGCCCCAACACGCAGGTGTCTTTGGCCTTGTCCTTTGAGTAGGGTGTAATGTGTGTGTTTACCTGCTTCCTCTGACTCAGTCCCATTAACTCTCATGGGAAAATCTTCACTAGCTGTCTCACGCTGTTAGGAATACGTCTTTGGGGAATACTAGGTTTTGGCTGAATCTTCATCTCATCTTTCCATTGAACAAACTGTCTCTGGAGTGTACTGTTTTCAGGAAGGAAGAAAAACTTCAGTTACTTCTTTTCCATCTGAG
Source organism: Peucedramus taeniatus (assembly GCA_013400575.1). Lineage (NCBI taxonomy): Eukaryota > Metazoa > Chordata > Aves > Passeriformes > Fringillidae > Peucedramus > Peucedramus taeniatus. Next base: position 22,663 of record WBNO01023343.1, read on the forward strand.
AGACCTTTGTGTTTATGGTATAAACTTACATAAGCTCATTTAATTGGAAACATTTCTACATTTTCTATTCTAATTTAAGAGACATTATACCAGCCACAGTGAATGTATGGTACAGGCTTCCAGGTACTCTGGAGACAGTGGAAGTCTATTCAATTCCACTAGCACTACAAGAGCCACTCCAGGGGTAGTACATGTGCTTTCAGTGACTCGTGTTAGCCCCTCTACAGGGATTGTGGCAGAGATCATTCAGTGGCAGGAAATTAAGATATCAAGTGCCTGGTACAACACTTGTTTGTTCAGTATCAGGACTTTGAACTGAATTATAGAAGATTGCAGGGTTTTTTAGAACTGGAATTTGCAAATGGCAATACATTTCTTCTACTAATGTTTTAAACAGCCAGGTATCTACCTTCAGAGTATCTTCTGGGAAACAGCTATTTCTGTAAAACAGCAGTATTTGCTACCACTCCCTCACAAACAGTCTGTTTAACATAGCAAGATCACATTTTCAACTCACAAGGATGAAAATATTAATGACTTGTACTGCATATTGTAAAATTTTATATCTGCTACCAAAATGGAAAAAACAAGACAGTTTCATGAATAAGTTACAGTAACTTATCTACTAGCACATTCAATTTACCAGGACTCATGTTAATATTTCTTTTTTAGGATTTCTTTTTAGCAGTGATATAGACACAGGTGGGAGACTACTTACCATATCAAACATTTATGTCTGTTCCAACTTACAGAAACTCCCAAAACTACAGTCATATTTAGTCAGAATTCCATTTATTTAATAAAAATGAATGTTTGAAATCTAGCTTTACTCATTACTCAAATAACTCATCTCTATTCCCTTGCTTGTGGCCTTATATTGGTTTCACATTTTACACCAGCATTTACACTAAGATTGCTCTAAGATTGTATTTTTTCTCTCTTTTGCCTGTACACCATGCTCCAAGCTTTCCTGGAACAGTCCAGGGTATTTGGTTATCCTTAACTTATGTCAGTTTCAGACTGGAGGAAGAACTAAAAAAACTTCCAGCTCAAGTCTTTTTTAAGCTGATAGGAGGTTAACTTTGATCTGGTTATTCACAATAAAGTCTAGCCAAACTAGTCCAGTTTTGTACCGTTATCAGCTACTGCTCACTGTCTGTGACCATCAGTGCTCTGTATGTGCATCCACAACTTGGCTTTCACAAAGGGGAGTAACCTACTTCACACACAGGTGAGTGCATGTTTTGCAGCCCTGAGTGGCACATCACTTTGGGCAGAGGCAAAAATATGAGGAGGCTCAGAGAAGGCAGCACAAAGCACCGCTATCAGGTGCCCCTGCAGTGCTACCCAGGGCATTATGAGGACCTTTCCATGATGGAATGTGCATTTGTGGGCTTGGAGAAAGTGACCTGTGGAGCTGTAAAAATTGTCCAGGAGATCATGATCTGGGATCTTCTGATTTACACAGAGGAAATGAAACAAAAGATGGGTACTTAGAGATAGGGTTGATGTTCTCATGTGCCAGGTCTGTACTCCATGATTTTTCTATTTAAGATCCCAACTCCTCCATGTTTAAGGTGACAGGCAAACTACAAACTGGGGGAAAAAAAAAAAAAAAAACCAACCAAAAAACCAAACAAACCCTCTGTTGCCAGCTGAAGCATTCCTAGTCTCTTCCTGTGTTTTCCAACCCACAGGGATACCTATAGCTCAGCTGTACTGGTATAAAACTGTGTGGTCCTGCTATGAACCAGAACAGGAAATGCAACCAGGGAGATTAGGTCTTTTTTCTTCAGTTTAACCCATATGAATTCTGCAATTTTGTTAAAATAAAAAAACCCTGAGAACAAAACCAAAATAAAACAACAAAAACTCAAAGCACAAACAAAAAATCCCAACCAAAACCACAAACGCATAAAACACAGTAAAATCTAAACAAAATAACAAAACCAAAACAATAGAGAAAGACAGTTACATTTTGTTCCATAACAGTAGGAAATAAATAATGGAAGTTGGATATGTAAAGCTGGCCATACAAGAATCTTTGTGCAGAACAGAAAGTATTCTATGAATGTTTATGCCTGCAACACTAACGCTGCTACATTATTTTAAGTTATTTCTTCAGTTTGTGGTTCTGATTTATCTGAAGTTGGCAAGGACTTTACAGATAGTCATTTAAATCAAACTATTTGGGTAAAGCATTTCCATCTGCAGGATGTCCTCTGTCCTCCTAGAAACATCTCCTTGCCACCTGCTGCCCTTGAGAATTTCCTCTGATGTTCAGTCGAGTGCGTTTCTCCCGAAGACCTCTAACCTACAGCAGTGCCTGTGGTGCCTCACTTAACCATGCAGCTGACTCAGATATTATGTTACACTGCAATGATCAGTGTCAAGCTCAGTTATATTTTCCTCAGAAACAGCTGGCTTAATTGCACGTGTCCTCTGATTATTACTGTGCAAACAAAAATGTGGAATAGCAAATATCCTGAGTTAGGATAAGGACAGCTAAAACACAGAATTCTATCAGAATTCATTACCTAGTTAGGAACCACATTTTCCACTGCAAAGCATTTAATTATCAATTCTAAACAATTTTTGAATCCTTGAAAAAGTATTTCTATGCTCTTGATGCAATGGAAACATCTTTCTATACGTTCTGTAGTCTAAAATCTGAATTGCTTGAAAGGAATTAATGATTGAGAGACATGAAGTTCAATAGCAATGTACGAAAGCTTCAGAAACTGACAGAAAGCTAAAGAGCTGTAAAGTGGAAACTGCAGTCAACCTCATCAGAGCTTTTACTGTCATTCAAGCAGTTTTCCTCTTACTGGCATGAGTGCAGAATATATGGTGTGGTGTGGCATGGCATTGCACAGCATGGTATGGTGCAGTATGGTGAGACCATAGTGCCTGCAAATAAAGTGCATGAGACTACCTTTACATGAAATAGCTTCCTCTGCCAAATGAGACTGTGCCTTAGTAATTCACCTTTGATAAGGATTTCCTGTCTTCCCAAGGGAATTTTTAAATCAGTGTCTCTTCAAGGTCTACTTGTCTGGGTTTTCTGTTTAAAGCATGACTTTAGTGCTTACAGGCAAGCCCCCCTTTTTCGTATCCTTCTATCTAATAAGGTGATACTGTGCAAATCAATGAAGTCTATAAAACCCATGAGTCTCACCACCAGCCTGAAAAACTGAAGCACATGTGGTGAGCGATGGTTGCTGTTTATTTTTTTCCCCCCCGAAGATCTTTGCAGTTGGCTTTGAGGAGGGAGCTGCTGCTCTGGAAGATGTGTGGAAGCTGGGGGAGGGCTGGAAGCATTGGCTCGGTCTAAGGTTAGAGCGTGCTGCTAACAACGCTGAAGCTGTGCGTTCGACCAGCCGTGGCCCATTCATTTAGGAGCTGGGCTCGATGATCCTTGTGGATCCTTTCCAACGCAGAATATCCCGTGACTCTGCGGAGATCCCCTGAGTAGGGCAGGATGACTAGCCGGCCGGTCCTGCTCTCGCGGATGGAGCTCGGGAAACCGGGAGCGGGAGGGAACGAGGCGGAGTTTGACCACAGGGGGGCGCGTGCGCGCAGGGAGGATGCGGCGGCGGCCGGAGCGTTTCGGGAAGCGAGAGACGCGCGGGTAAAACTCCGTGCAGGAACTTCCCCTGGCTTCACCTGGCAATCAGTGAAAATAATCACCGCATTGCCTGTATGTACTCTACACAGCACGGACATAATAACTTCATGCTTGAAAAGCAGCCACTTAAAAACACCATCCCAGACCTAGGGGATTTTTACCTGCAACAGGAACTTGGAAGGAAGGGTCGGAAGGGTCGGAAGGGTCGGAAGGGTCGGAAGGGTCGGAAGGGTCGGAAGGGTCGGAAGGAAGGAAGGAAGGGTCAGAAGGAAGGAA
>WBNO01023343.1:26656-42238 GCA_013400575.1 Peucedramus taeniatus
GAAGGAAGGAAGGAAGGAAGGAAGGAAGGAAGGAAGGAAGGAAGGAAGGAAGGAAGGAAGGAAGGAAGGAAGGAAGGAAGGAAGAAAGAAAGAAAGAAAGAAAGAAAGAAAGAAAGAAAGAAAAAGAAAAGAGAGAGATAGAGAGAAGGCAGCAAAGAGAAACAAAGTACACAGTTTAGGGATGCCAGTCCAAGACACATAGATGATAGCCCGAACATCTTAACTTTGGCGTGTGTGTACTGCTGCAACAAGGAAATGTTCCCTTAACAGATAGCATTATGAGGACAATGCAGCAGCAGAGAATTAATCTGCAGAAGAGATCCTTCTCGATTTCTTAAGTAAAGCGGAAATCAGATCTTGCCAATAGGCACGAAATTCTAAACAAAAAAATTCTGTAAGGCAGAGAACATCAGTCTGGAGCAATAGCATCCTGCAAAAATATTAGTTATTAAAACTCATCCAAGAAAGAAGTTAAAGATATTTGAAACAGCTTGAAAATTAAGTATCATTCATCAGTTTTAAAGCCACTGGAGGCATTTTGTGCTGTTTTCTGCTCAGCCTGAGCCTAAATGAAGAAGAAATACATGAACTTTTTTTTTTTTAACGGGGGAGAACACGAGGTCATCTTGACCTATCTCAAAGATAGAGCATATTTCTAAACCCTTGATGTTTTTACCTGACCTTGAAGATAAGAGAAGAATCTCAGAAGGACCAAGCAGCAGAGAACTGGTTTTGTTATGAGAAAAGTTTAATCGTTCTTGACTTGAACACTTAGGAATCAGGTCAGGAGGCTTAAGCTGAAAATATTGCAACAATTCCAAGGAGAGAACATCAAAGTCTCTTCCTTTTTTTTTTTTACTAATCAGTAGATAAAGGAAAGCCTTCCATTATTTAAAGGAAAAACTAACTAGTGGGAGACGTAATTATTATTAATTTGAAGCCAGGAGACAAGTCATACATTCAAGAGCTAAGGACTTTGATAAAGCAGTGGTGTATATGTAAGACATGTATTCTTTTGGTAAAATCTTTTTACACTCATTCAGCATGTATTGGCTGAAACCAAGAGAAACTTTTAAGCAAGATATACTGATAAGTGTTTTGGCCTTCCCTCTTTCTTTTAATAGACTAAATCCATGAAACCTGTAGGGAAAGAATCATACAAAACTATTTCTTATTTAAAGTTTGCATGGCATTTCTCAGGGATTGGTGTTGGGACCAGTGGTCTTTGAACATCCTTGTTGGTGCCACAGAGTGGGATTGAGTGCACTCCGTGAGTTTGCCGATGGCACCGAGCTGTGCGGTGCAGTGAGCGTGCTGGAACAGGGGGATGCCTTCCAGAAGGACCTTGACAGGCTTGAGAGCTGGGCTTATGCAAACCTCGTGAAGCTGAACAAGGCCAAGTGCAAGGTGCTGCACCTGGGTCGGGGCAGTCCCAAAGACAAACGCAGGCTGGGTGGAGAATGAATTGAGAGCAGCCCTGAGGAGAACGGCCTGGGGGTGTTGGTGGCTGAGAAGCTTGACACAACCCAACAATTTGCATTTCAGCCTAGAGAGCAAGAAGTGTCCTGTGCTGCATCCATAGCAGCATGGCCAGCAGGGTGAGGGAGGGGATTCTGCCCCTCTGCTCTGCTCTGTTGAGACTCCACCTACAGTGCTGCATCCAACTCCAGAGTTCTCAACAAAAGAAGGAGCTGCTGGAGTGAGCCTGGGCCACAACCCCTGCCATGGCAGGGGGCTGCACTAGCTTTAAAGGCTTTTTCAACACAAACCATTCCTTAATTCTGTGATGAAGATGATGATTTTCTGTTTTGACAGAGTAAATAAGGAAAGTCCAAGCCATACAAGTTGCCAAAGACTACATCCATAGTGTCTAATCCTGCTAGCATTTAAGTGCATCTTTTCTTCCTGTGTTTCAAACATCTCACAGACACTCGAAAAGCTGAGAGTTTCTCTTTTCAAGATTATAAAAAAAGAATATTTTACCAATATGGCAGAAATTTTTGGTTCATAAAAATAGTAGTAGGATAAGCTGCTATAAGACTTAAAAATATGACAACTTTATACAAGTTTTCTAAACTCAAATATAGGATATTCTTCGGTCACATTTTGAAAAAGCATTACCATCAGCTGTTTCCTATGCAACTCTCTCAGGCTGTTTTGTAACAATGTTGTAGTTCCACCAGGCAAATGGACTGTAAAAAATGTGCTGCATAGCAGAGTACTTTTGATTTAAATGTATAGAAAGAAATGCTTCTGATTTAAATGTATAGCAAGAAATTTCTGTGAAAGAAAAACTGCATTAACAAAGCTGGCACTTGGCCAAAATTGACTCCATTCTGATTGCTGCAACCTGTATCACCTGCAAGGCTGTTTGCTTATGGAAACAAATGGAGTACAGCTTGTCCCACTGCTGTCTTCAGGAGCCACTGGTACAGAGTACATAGCCTAATCTCAGCTTCACACTGCAGATCTTTTGTGTCATTCCTATTTGTTATGAAAGGGTGACTCTTACAAGTGTAGTGCTGTAGGAAATTGCTCTAATACTTCGGGAGAATTCCAGTTTCCTGCTTTACCTCATCTGCTCCTCAGCCTCTTCATAGAAAAGCATAACTGCCAGCTATGTCAGAGAAAAAAATCCAAGTGAGGGAGTGAAGCAGTGAGAGAAGGCTATCTCTCTTCAAAACATTCCACTAACATTTATAATTAGAGTCTAATTCTGAAAAAGGAACAGAACACCTCCTTTGTTTATATCTTGAAATGAACTGTCAATGTAATGCTATCAGAGTTGCTGCATCCTTGGTCTTCAGGCACGTAGGCAAGGAGGAGGGTACAATGCCTTCCTCCCTCATTCCTTGGACAAAGGATTAAGACTATCTGACTTTTGCGTTAAAATTTAGAAAAGCAAGTAATAATGACACTTACTATACATCCTAAACACAGAGAGCAAGTGAGTATTTGGTTCATTAAAGGTTCTCTGTATGGTTTTCTCTTTGATTACTTGCAAATCAAAGCTTCTAATTTATTAGAAATTGACAACAAAAATGCAACAGTGTACCTTTCACAGCAGTAGAGAAGATAGGTACCAGATTACCAAATTAATTAGTAATTCATTTGGGTTAATAGATCTGAAGTATGGGTGAGAACCACAATTAGAATATGTGTTATGAAGAACAAAGGTTTGAAAATGGAGATGTTATGGATCACTTACTTAAAGAAAGACAAAGTCAAATTAAAAGCTAGAACCAAAGAGAAACTTTATATATTACATGCTGTTTCTTTTGCATCAGGTGGTTTATTTCTGCAGTGATAGTACAGTAAGTTACAAACTCTTAAGCATAGACACTGAAAACAAAATATTTTCTGTGCAGTATTTCCAGCATCAGAACCAGACATATCTACCTAATTACCACCTTAAAACTTTAGCTCATCTCCTTTAGAAAAATAATTTGTATTTTAGAGTTAGCACACAGTTTTAACCATGGGCTGAAAAAGAAGGAACACTGCAAATAATCTGTAAAATGTCACATAGAAGAAATATTGCTGTATTTATCAAATGTTTTTGAAACCTGACTGAGAATACATTCTGGCTTCATTGACTATGGTTCTCCTGAAATATAACTATAGGTAAGTGTATGAAGAGTTATAAATAAAAAGCTGATGCTTCACCTGAGAGCTGAGCTACAGAACAGAAACTTAGTTAGTCCTTCTCTCTGCAGGTATGTTTGGCCCCAGTGGAGAAAAAGAAAATGTAGTGGTTTTGCATCATTTCATGCTATTTTTGGACTTCCATAGGGTCTATTCACCCTTGGTAAGTATGTTAATAGAAATGAATGTGAATTAGTTAGTCTATTTGCACCTTGCTAAAGGGTGAGAGTGAGAAAAGGTAATCCAGATGTTAAAAGGATTTTCAGTGGAAGAAAGGGTTAATACAGGCTGAGTGGTGTGCAGTGAAGAAAGGACTTTGAAAAAGAGTGCAGCAAAGACATTGCAGACTCTGATTCTTTTGGCAATCTCTACCATAAGGCATGTTCCAAAGGAAAGATTGTTCTAAAAGAGGAAACTAACAAGGATATTGCTCCTGTCTGCCACACCACTGCCCTTCTGATGAGAAATAACATTAATGGTAGTTGGAGAGATTTATTACCACACAGATCTTGCATTGAATCAAAGCATGACTGTCACATTTTTTTAAAAAACCCCACACAGACAATCTCATGGCGGTGTTTCAGAAAAGAAGGGAGCCTCTGAAGTAACCCTTTAAGAGGCCTCTGGACAGGAGAGCTGCTTTCCCAGTTGCTCCAAGTGTGTCTGCCATTGGGATCATCATCCGTGACTGACTGGGTGTCTTGTCTATAGCAGATTTGTTACTGCAGGTGTTCACAAACACTGGGGCTGAGGAGTCTCTCATAATCAGTCAAATCAATCTAATTTAAACCACTGGCCTCCTGAATTCAGACAGATGTACTCTCATTAACTTTGCTTTCAGTATAGGAAGAACTCTCTCTCCCTTTGTTGCCACACTGGCATGGGTCTGTGGCTAGAGACATGGGCACCTCCACGTGTTCAGGTGGCAGCAGGATCTAGGATCTCTGCCATAAGCACCTCACTGAGCAAGCAAAAAAGGGCAAGAGAAAGCAAAGAATAGGTACTGCTTGTAGAGGTATACAAATAGGTTGGTTTCTACTGAAGCGCCAACAACAGGTCATGAGAGTTTATATAAAGACAAACTACACACATTGGTGAGGGGTAAAGACAGCTGTCACCTTAAGGCAGATGTTTCCAACAGCTGTTCTCAGTTACACGCATTCAAACACTGATGATTTATTTTAAAATCTTCCTTGCGATAATTTCTCTCTGATAAGAAATAAATTATCTCAGCTTTCAAACTTGTTCAAATATTCACTAACAACTGTAATTTCTGTTTCCTAAGCTTGGATTGTTGAGAGGGTTCCTACATTGAGTTAACTTCCTCACATCTTCTGTAAGGGACCAGGGACTTTTCCTTTCCTGCTTGCAGAGCAACCACTGAACCCACACAGTTTGCCTTCAATATGCTGGGCCTTGTACTGCAGTAGCTGCACATTAGCTCATTAGCTGATGTGCCTTCTTTCCAACAGGGATGCACATGGCTGTAGGCACTGTTTTAGCTTAACCACAGCTCCCTTACTTCGAAGCTGCTCACAGTCCATGATCCATTTCACTTTCTGAATACTGCTGGAACTTTTGATCTTTACCCTGCTAGGAATATAAATTAAAGGAATAGTGCATCTTTTGTCCAGGCAGTCAACTTGCCCACTGTACTTACTTACCACTTATTTCTGCATGTTTCCTAAATGACAGACACAGCCCTGTTTGACACAGCCTCTGCGATGACCTAGGAAATTATCATACATGGATCCTCTCCGTGTAGGGCATCTCTATGAACCATGAAACATGGTCTCATGTATTGAAACAATACACTGAGATAAATATAGCATCATTCAGCAACTTCGCAATCTGTCTACTATTGTGTGTCTCTGTCTGTGTGACAGTCACTTGAATTAATATCCAGTGAAAACAGGCATGTAAGGATTATGCTTCCGTCTGTGACTGAACAAGTTGCCACAAGCATCAAGTGGGCTGGAATTTTCCCATGTAGCTGTTAAATCCTTAAGCAGCAGAGGGAAGATCAGTCCTTTACAATTTACTTGATACCGAGTCATTCACTAAATACAAGTGTTCGTGGTAACTCAGAACAATTCTAAGTCAGTAATCCATGAGTGAGAATACTTGTGGCTAGAGGTTTAGCTCCTACAGTAACCCAGTCTTTGTCATTTTGGCTTTTCTCGTATCTCCTTGTAATTCTGCAGATTTCCACTGATAATACCAGACCCACTGTGCAAATAGCAGAGTGCAGGTTATTTCTATCTTTCTTCTCAAGATGCTGCTGCTAAGACTTTCATTCTGCATGTCTTGGTTCAGCTGATACATTTTTTCAAAGTCTTATTACTCCATATAAAACTACAGGGATCAGGTAATTTTTAGATTATTGGAGTTTTCTGTTGCTTATACTGCTTCAAATGGAACATTGTAAAAGGAAAAAGGAAAACTCTTTGCTAGCTACCAAATCATTCAGCCCTGTTAAGATCCAGTCCTGAATGTTGTTGAGAATTCCTCACTGAAAGTGAAACTCCAACTTGAGTGCAAGCGCACTGCAAACTTGAACAAGCTATCAAACTCAGTGAGGAGAAACAGAAACTTTTGCTTGGTGCTGTGCATTATATATGTAAATGTATATTTGTGTTTGTCTTAAACTTGGTCTTCAAAATAATTAGAATGACAATTAAAATACGTGCACAAGGAAAGGCCGCAGGATCAGTAAACTAGTCCATCTCTAACACACTTTTTTCCACTTACAAAGAAGTGGAATCACTCCTTTGTAGCACTCCTGCAGATTCTGAGTTATAGCTCTTTCTTATTTTCATGTGTCAACATAGGGCTTGTTCTTGCTCATGCTATAAAAATTAGAAGCAATACTCCATGATGAAAAGGCATCCTATGTAATCCTGTTGTTGTGTAAATCAACCAGTGACTCAATTAGTAACTGCATTCAGCAAAGCACAGGCCAATATAGGATTTATCCTGACATTTGTCACTTAAACAAATGGCCTAATTTTATTCTGAGCATGCAAAGCTGAGCAAATAAAGCTAATTACCTCAGTGAAGTAGGGCATCTGGCAGAGAAGGAAACTGTGCCTGTACCAGTTTCATTTTTTCCTAGAATAAAGTGAGAACAAGTTACTGCAAAGAAAAATTTCCCCCTCCACACACACACAGACACCTAATGCTGTGTGTGAAATACCCACAGCCATTTGATGCACCATGCAGCACCATTGCAGAAAGTTAAAAATGGTTCACCAGGAGTGGGTGTTTCTAAACCAAGAGAAGTTCTTGCTAGTAGTAGACCAAGTTCTCCCTAATGAGAGGCAAAGCGCTGCTTGATCAGTCAAATGTTTCCTGCTACTACACATCCACACAGCTGTCAACTCCTCTGGCCGCAGTTTCAGAGAAAATTCAGGCTGTGAACACTTCCACTGGGTGAGCACAACAGCTTCAGCCTTCTGATCCATGCAGAAACCTCTCTGGGGAAAGGTATACTTTCTTTACAAAGACTTGCCTGAGAGGCCATCTTATAGAGCAGATATTGTATAGATCAAAGGGAAAAGACAGGAAATGTGCCAGCAATCAGAATTATTATCTTCTGATCTATGTGGTATTCTAATGAACAGGTCAAAGAAAAATTGTTAGAATATGTTCTAAGCTGTCTGCAGCACTTATCTGAAGGTTATTTTAAAAACAGTAATAAAACAGAAAAAATTTAAAAATCCAAAGCAAAAACCCCACAAACAAAACAAGCAAACACAAAATAAAATAAAGAAATAAAACTATCCAAAACAAGGACATAAGCCAAGCCACTTGAAAAAATACCAATTAGAAATTCAGGAGAAGAGGAATTCAAAACAAATTAGGAAATCTTGTTTTTTATAATAAACATAAGGACAGCCCTACCACAGTGAAATAATATCAAACACCAGCAGGACTGTCAAAAATAAACAACATTATTTTTTTTTGAGCTAGGAAGTCAGTTAATAATAAGACACAGTGAAACATGGCGAATGAAGAAAGCTGTGATGCTAATGCTTGGAGCAATGATTTAGATTTATGAGTATTCTTGATGAACAAATATTTATTGGAGCATGAGAAATAAAAGATAAGCATATTCAAATACATGGGATGAAGATTGAATCAAACAACTTCAAAGAAATATTAATAATTAAGCTTATTAAAAGAAAACCAAAACCTTACACAAAAGGATGATACAAAGCTGTGGTTTCTGTATGTGACTGGGTTGAAAAAAATCGGTCTACAACCAGACATTTTGTGTGTTAAAACTAATCTAAAACAAGGAGACAAAATACAACACGACCCCAAGCCCAGGAGAAGCTGGGAAAACAGTTTTCTTTGTTACCTTACTGACACCACAAGATTATAAAACACTACTTCTCATTAAACCAAAAAGAATCTGTATCTGCTGGCTTCAGTGGGTTTTATTATAAGAAAAAGCTGCCTTGGTCCGTGCAGCTATTTCCATCAGACACTATGCAGGCCCAAAGGTCTGACCACAGGGATCTAGCTGTGAGCTGGGACTTGACAACCATGGCCTGTGACAGTAGCTGGCAGCACCCCCAATTAGCCACTCACCACTTTGCTCCTTAGGCACTGCACTCCTGAATCCTCAGTCAGCATCACTTTCCAGGCTCTCATCTGGGACCTCTTCCACTTCAGGTTTCTCTAAAACCACATCCTCCCTAAGTTACGGTTTAGTTTTTGCATAATCTTATATTGAGATTTTTATTCTGAAGTTCAGCTGTCCTCCATTGTGTTTGGCCATGTCCAAGCTCCTCTGTTTCCCACTTCTGGTGTAAAGAAGCTGTTTACAAGAATCCCAGAAAACTGAAACACTCAGGTTCACACCTAAATCCTCCAGAACACCTCAGTTCCATATGCACAAACAAGCTGATGGTGAGTTTTCTTAGTATTTTTAGACACATAGAATCATATAATGTTTTGTGTTGATGGGATCTTAAACACTTTCTAATTCCAGCACCTCTGATGTGGGCAGGAACAATTTCCACTAGATCAGATTGCTCACAGCCCCATCCAAGCTGGATTAGAACACTTCCAGAGATGTGGCATCAACAGCTTCTCGTTCCGGTGCCTCTCACCCTCACAATAAAGAATTTCTTCTTAGTATCTAACCTAGGATTACCCTCTTTACACTTGAAGCTGTTCATTCTTGTCCTGTCACTACATGCCCTTGTAAAAAGTCTCCAGCCTTTTTGTAGGCCCTTTACATACTGGAAGGTGCTATGATTTCTCCCTGGATATTCTCATCTCCAGGATGAAAAACCCCATCCCTCTCAGTCTGTCCTTGTAAGAGAGGTGCTCCAGCCCCCGCTCATTGTCATGGTTCTCTTCTGGACTCATTCCAGCAGGTAAATGCCCTTATGCTGAGAATCCAGAGATGGGTGCAGCATGCCAGCGGGGAACACCAGAGCAGAGCAGAGCAGAGCAGAGCAGAGGGGCAGAAGCCCCTAGCTCTCCCTGCTGGCCATGCTGCTTTGGATGCAGCCCAGGATATGGTTGGGTTTCAGACTGCCAGCGCACATTGGCTTACGGTGCTGCCAGCACCCAGCATTGCTGGGTCATGTCCAGCCTCTCATCCACCCCAAGTCCTTCTCCTCAGGGCTGTTTTCAATCCATTCTTGGTCCAGTCTGTGTTTGTGCTTAGTATTGGCCCAACCCAGGTGCAGCACCTTGCACTTGGCTTTGTTGAAGTTTATGACATTTGCATAGGCTCCTCTCTCAAATTTGTCCACGTCCCTCTGGATGCCATCCTTTTCTCTGCAGCGCGTTGACTGTACCACACAACCTGGTGTCACCAGCAAACTTGCTAAGGGTGCACTGCCTGTGTCACCAACAAAAATACCAGTGGCCATCCCTGAGGAACGCTACTCATCACTGGTCTCCACACAGACAATGAGCCAGTGATCACAACTCTTTGAATGCAACCATCTAGCCAATTCCTTATCCATCAAGTGTTACATCCATCAACTCCAGCTTAGAGACAAGGATGTCATGTGGAAGAGCGTAAAATGCTTTGCACAAGTCCAAGATAGATGATATAAACCATGCTTCCTTTATCCATAACTGCTGTGACTCCATGGTAGAAGGCCACCACATTTGTCAGTTGTGATCTGCTTTTCAGCAAAACCATACTGACTTAATTGCTTTCGTTTCAAAAAGGGAAGTGAAAACCATTAGAATGACCCAGAACTTCTTTTAGTGCTCTGTTCTTCCTTATAGCTCACTGGAAGCTGAATTGCTTTTTTCTAAGAACCAGAATTCCCTTCTCTCCACTCACACTGAGATGCTAAAAATAGTCTAAGAAAGCAAATAATCTGGCTCCTTCCTTTTTATAACAGTACATTTCCCTTCTCCTCAGGTGATTGATAAGGTGTGCTCACAGATCTCTTCCACAATTTTCTGCTAGTGAGCATGTGTTCTTCAGAAACAGTTAACTTGTTCTTTTCCAGCATACATTTTGTGATACTGAACAGGAATCAATAGATTTTTATTACCAGTCTTATGCCAACAGCTCTGTGGAGTTTTCCTGAGATATCACAGTGCGAAGACAAAGCAGCTGAAATGGGACTGTAGCTGAGAAGTTTCTTATAAAGCGATGTGCAGTGGTTCTCTTTGAAAAAGCAATTCAGACCATTAGTAGTGCAGCTTCTTCTCTTTCTTGCAAGCAAGACATTTCCATGATAAACCTTTCGTTAGTCTCTGTTACCTAATTTTGTATAGTGTCAAAAGGATTATTTGACTTTCTTGCTACATTTAACTGAGCTGTGATCAGCTATAGGCATAAATAATCTTCCAGATTCCTTAATCTACATCATTCATGGCAGAAAAAGCTTTTCAGTTTTGAGCACACCAAAATAATAGGCAATCTCATGGCTGGGCTATTTCTATTTTGACTGTATTTCCACACTGCAGCAGTGGTGAGGACAATGTGCTGTGTTCTTTTTGTGGATTCTGCATGCTTTAGCTTATGTATGTAATATACAGAAAACCAAAGGAAAAACATAGAAGGAATAGCTATGCTATAACCTTCACAGTAACATATCTCAAAATAAGTTGATATATGCGGAACCCTGATTGTAACATCTGCACAACTAAATGCAGATGGCTAGAAAAATTTGTGACTATGCCAAGTGTCCACGTGTAATTTCTTATTTCTGTTTGATATCTCACTGATGCAGATCTTAAAATTGTTTTTAAGAAAGCCAAGCCCGCAGAAAACCAAAACAAAAAGCTGAAATAAAGTCATTACCTTCTTCAAAGTGAAGTTTTTAATAAGTCTGTAATAAATTACTGGTGAGTACAACTAGCATAAAGGCTAGGCTGACAAAAATCTCACTACATCACATATTAACTAAGGTGCAGCCTTCCCTTTCTACATTCACATACACGAGCACACAAAGAACCAAAGGGCCAATGAAAACATGAAGATTAATTAAAAATACTCCTGCTACATTCTTCCTTCATTTGATATGCTTAGGCTAACTGCAGACAGGGGCAGATCACCCATGCCAACCACAAAACTCACTGTTTCCATTTCCCAGTGCCTTTGAAAATGAGGCACTCTTATTTCTACCAAAAATTGTTTGTACAGCTTTGAACCCTGTGGGCTCTTAATAAATGTATCTTATTTTAATGCAGTCTGAAGCATCAGATTATGAGTAGCCATTTATGCAGAAGAAGTTATACATTCTTTAAACATCTTGTGAGCCGTCTAGTGTTCCTGGCCTTGTAATTTTCTTCAGGAAGCTCTATTTAGCTATTAGGTGTTCTCATAACTATGGATCTTGACTACAGGATGGGCAAGGAATGCAACAAAAGAAGCATTTCTAGTAGGTGAAAAACACCCTTGGAAAAGGGACTGGATTTCAGCGTTTGTCATGCTGTCAGCGGCAGGGAGAAGTAGGGCTGTGATATAACCATGCACTTCTTTATGAAGGATGTATCAGAAAAGACATTTCAAAGCAGGTAAAAATGGTGTACTCTATTGCAGTGAGACTAAGCAAAGCTAGCATGGAAGACAGTGCAAAGGACACTGCTGGGTTTCAGCTGCAGCTCAGCTGTGTCACCTTGGGCAATTATTTCTATGCATCTTCCACTGCCATATTTTATCTATCTGTATTGTGAACTCCACAAGACAGACTGTTTCCTCCACTACTTTCAAGACAGCTATCTGTGAAAATGAGCCACATTGCTAGCACAGGAGAGGAATATTCTAAAGTACCAATGGTCATTGATCACACCAACCTTAATATGTCCATAGGAGAACGACTTAAATCTTGGAGGAAAGTGAGTATTCAACAAAGGCTGAGAAATAGTGTCTCTTTGGACAAAGAAATTTTAAACAAAAATCAAAGTACCATATATTAAAACCAGGTTCCACAAGCTTTAAAAGAAGGCTTGCAGCTTCAAATATGTTCATTCAAACATGCTTAAATTATTAGTAATAGTCATCAGGACTATTGCTGCTGTCTTGTACAAGTGTTTACAGAAATTAGGTGCAGCAAGGTTTACATTGGCATGTTATTAGTGCCCACATGCACTGCACTGTTAAAGACCACACTAGAGGTTGAATATGTCTCCAAATACTGAGAAATACTTCAGAGCCTAAAGTGTGCACACTCTTCTGTTGTGCTGTAACCAGAATAAGACTCTTCAATTTTACAAGTTACTTTCTATAACTTTTATCTTCTAATTCTGACATCTATGAGGGAAGCAGTGTAATGCAGCATATCTGTCTGTGGTTCACTGTTTTGCAGATCTTCCAAGACAGAATATCTGTACTTGAGTAGGTGAAATACACTTCAGATCTTCACAAAATTATTATTTCCCTTGTTTAGTGTGTATTTAAACATTTTGAGGTTGAATACAGTTTCTGCCCAGTTGTCACGATACCCTCAACAACTTCTGACCCCAAATGCTACCACATTTAAAGCTTGTGCCTTGGAACCCAGCTTAGGCTTTGAACCTACAGAAAGATCTGCCACTCAAATGAAACTTCAGTTTCTCTCTTCTCTTACCACCTCTTTGCTTATGAGATGCAGACATGCAGTTTTATATTGAATGGAAAGGAAAAGGGATGGCTGGAGGGCAGCTTTGAAACAGAAGTTGCCTCTCTTCCATCCTTCAACAAGTGTGACTTTTGTAGCGTAAGAATGAATGACCGCGCCCTCAGTGTCGTACTGGAGATCTATGTAGTGCAACTCTGCCAAAGCAGCAGGAAATTTGAATGTCCTGTCACTTTTCATACAGATAACTGACCTGAAATAATTTTATTTGCAGCATCCTTATGAACTCTTTAAAAGAACTGCAAAACAGTACTAGTGTTGGAAACACCCTGAACAATTTCTTTGTACATGTCTCTGGCAAAGACACATATACTCATCTATAGTGCTCTGTCCCAAGGAACCATTGAGATTGGTCCAGCTCCCTTCTGGGAACTTGGCAAGAGTTAGACAAAAAAAGTAACAATTTGGCACGCTCTGGGTTTTGTTCTCACTCAAGGTTGTGCTAGCAGGAATTAACAAGGGTGCTTACTACAGATAAGGTCTGACTTTGTTCAGAAGTCCTCTAGAGCGAGGTGACGCACAGACCATGTGACACACTAATTGTCCTGGGAGGACACAATTCCATAGGTAAAGAAACAGATCAGCTACATGTTCAGTCCTGTTCATGTAGCATGTGCTGGAGGTCACACTGGGTTCAGTAATACTGATTGAACACTGGGAAAACTGGACTTGACCCTAAGTGTGCATTGTTCGAAAACATTAACTTTTTAACACGGGTTTGTTTGTTCGTTTGTTTGCTGTGAGCCTGTGGGCATGTAAATCTACTGAGGATTTAAACAAATGGCAAGGTAACAAGAAATAACTGACTTCAGATGAACAGTGAATCTGCTCCAGGCATGCAAGATTCACCCTGCACATATCTATGACTATTGCACAAAGGTCTGAATATGTGGACTTACTGGATTTAAATTTTAAAATACTCACAAATACAAACTAAGTAAGTTACAGCCATAAGGATTCTCTCAAAACCCTGTGTATTGTATTTAATATTCTTCAAAATAGTATTATTGCAAAAAAAGCTCTTAAGTAGTTTCTTTAATACAATGACCTCTGGCTGGAGTTTTTCAAGAGACATTTTCAGATGTTCCCTCATGAACATGAGAAAGTAAGACAAAACATTTCTCTCTGTCTCTCTGAGTTTACAACTATGCTGCCTTGGTTTTAGCCACCTTCCCTGCCTTCTGCTGCCAAGTATTTCATGGTCACTTTTACAATAATAATACAAGAAAAACTTATGGTTAATTAACTCCTTTCTGACACAATACCCCTTCAAGCCTTCTCAAAAATCATTCTTATTGATACAACTGATTACATCTTATATTCTACAAGTTTTGAAAACACAGTTTGAAAACAGAGGTAGAAATAGAAACACACTTAGGGATTTAGCCTAGTGTCCCCAACACAGAAATTAACTCTTTGCAACTTTGATCCAGCATCTCATAGAGCCTGAATTAAGTCCTTGGATCTCAGTGCACAAGACTTGCAGAATTAGTCTCTGGTTCTTAAAGTACTGCCCTTACCATAAGTCAGATTAAAATGACTGCCATCCAGTGCATTATATAAATTTAGGTTCTATTTATAGCCAAATACTACATTTTTTATTCCTCCAAACTGTAATGGGCTCTTGACATCCCAATATATTATTACTGAAATAAGGCACATCCTCTAAATCTGAAGTCTTCATACTATGGATAAAAGATATTTGTACTTGAAAACAACGGGGAATAAATATTAACAGGTATTCCTACTCTGTCCAAAAGGAGGAACACAAAAAAATGCTACAAGAAATATATAAAGAGACTGTGTACTGCAACTGCTTGACAAAGTTTCTCAGTTGTCAGATATTTCTGAGGAGCAGTAGGAGGACACTGGTGGATGAAGGGGAGTGGAAATGGGTCCCTGCTCAGGGAGGTAATAAAAATTCCCACCAACCCCCATCACCTACTCAGGTGCCACTTCAGAATAGGTATGAGGCCCTGGATCTAGAGGGTCAGCCAGAGGACGTAGAAGAAAAGTGATCTTTACAGTGAGCCTCCCAATTATGCTTCATCTGTCAGAGGGATCACCACCTCTGACATCAAAAAGAAAAGAAGGGTAGTTGTAGTGGGTGGCTCCCTTCTGAGTGGAACAGAGAGCCCCGTATGTCATCTGAACCCTCCTCACAGGGAGGTCTGCTGCCTCCCTGGGGCTTGGGTAGGGGATATTACTGAGAGACTCCCTGGGCTGATTCAGCCCTTGGATTATTACCCACTGCTGATACTCCAGGCTGGCAGTGATGAGATTGAAAAGAGGAATGTCAGGGCAATTAAAAGGGACTTTAGGGCACTGGGTCAGGTGGCTGATAAGGCAGGAGTGCAGGTAGTGTTCTGCTCAGTCCCTTTTCTGCAAGAGAGAAATGGTGAAAAGAATGGGAGAGCCCACATTGTCAACAAGGGGCTTAAGAGTTGGTGTCATCAGCAGAATTTTGGGTTCATGGGACAACTTTTTCAGCACCTAGCCTGCTGGACCTGGTTGGGCTGCATCTCTCTGTTAAGAGCAGAAGGATTTTAGCTTATGAACTGGTGGAACTTAATGAGAGGGCTTTGAACTAGGTTTGAAGGGGGAAGGGGAGGCAGCTGGGCTATTTGGAAGCAGGCCGAAGGGTGGCAAGCCTGAGTTAGGGGTTAAATCTGTAACCCAGCTGAGGTGCATGTATACCAATGCCTGCAGCATGGGTAACAAACAGGAAGAGCTGGAAGCCATGGTGCAACAGCATAACTACAATGTAGTCACCATCACAGAAACGTGGTGGTGGGACGACTCACATGGTTGGAGCGCTGCACTGAAGGCT
>WBNO01023344.1:0-17943 GCA_013400575.1 Peucedramus taeniatus
TGTCTTTCAAACCAAGACACTGAGTGACCAAATATGTTTTGGTCATGATTAGGTCTATTTTATGAAGTAACAGGAATGTTCATAATAGAGCTGTTTGCAGAAAGATAGATCTACAGATATCTAATGCATATTTGCACTGCTAACACAACATAATTATTTTGGAATCCAAAATCAAATAATTCATTTGTGTTTTTAAAAACATCGATAGAATTCTTTAGAGCAGCCCTGTAACTGACTGACATGTAAGACATTATTGGAACAAATATTTTATCTCGGTTTTAAGTCACAGAATCCCAAGATGGAATTTATTATTCAGGCCCTTTCTGAGCCTTCAGAGAAATCTTGTCATGTATTATAAGGTGTCATATCTTGTCATGGCTATAAGACATAATACTTCATCCCAAGTACCTTTGGTTCTATAATGCTTGTGGAAACATTACTTTACATAACATGGTTTCTTAGCACTCAGGGTATAGAATTTATCCATTTTAAATTATTTTTCAATATGTACTGAGAGAATCCTTTCACTTCCTTTCTTCACTTTTCTTCATTTTTTTTTTAATTAACCCATTATTTTTGCTTTATAGTTTTGAACTACAGAAACAGATTCTGAGGTACCTACCTGGCTTGGGAAATACAATTCAATCAGAAGTTTTATAGATCTTGTTACTACTCAAGGAAACTCATCTAGGAGGGAAAAAAAATGGCCAGAAGATAAATGAGAAACCAGTTCAGAGAAGGCATGGAATAGGATTTAAATAGAGATTGAAAGGAAAAGAGGATATGGCTTTGAAAAATTTCTATCTAAATGATAATAGTATAATGGCATACTGTTAATTGTCAAAGAATGTGCTTGACTGAAATACAGTCGTAAATTTTGGAAACTGACTGTTATGGATTGATGAACTGTCATAAAACCACGTTTCAAGAATTCATTTAAACTTTAGAGATTCCAGAAATTTCTATTAGCTGGGATTGCCTACTAGGCACATCTCCTATCTGGTAAACATCTGCTTTAGAATTGATTTTTTGCAGGTTTTACCAAAGAAACAAAAAAAATCTACTCTTCTTTTTTTTTTTTCCCTAACTGTAATAATGAAAGGTAAACTCCCCTATGGCAGTCTCAAATTTACCTTTGTTCTCTGTAATGACAGAGATTGTTTTGAATAGATGTTTCTTTCCAGTAAAATGCAAACCAAAATTCTTCAAAGAATGTCCATTTTCAAATTCAGAGTAACTCAAAATGTATTTGCCTGCTGAACAGCTCCTTATCCTCAAACTTGAACTCCCTTTTGAACAGAAATACTTTCTAGCATGACCTATTTTGTCACTGACATGTCGCTTAGCCTCTTTGAAATGACAGTTTCTATATGCCCTTCACACCGCAGTTATTGCAAAGCTCTTTTATTTTTTTCAGAGCCCCCATCATTGTTTTGATTCATTTTTATCACTACTGGCCATCCCTGTCAAAGCTTCCTAGGCCTAAAAGTAATCTTAGGAAGACTGGCAGAAGTAAGATTGAAGTCTCATACAATTTTGTTCTTCACTTTAAAGTATTTGGTCATTCACTTGGGATGCATGATTACCTAAAACTCTTCATGCAAATAAAGACTGAATTCACAAAGTAGCTGGCATTTTCAAATTTACTGGTAAGCCATTTTTATAGAGAACATACAGAAATGGATGAAAAAGCAGAAAAAGTATTTTCTAGAATTTTGATTCTGTTGAGGACACTTCTACTGTCATGTAATCAATAAAACATTCAAATATTGAATAGATTGGATATGGGTGTGCATGCAAATACTTTCCTTTTACATACTTAAAAAGTTTTAACATGGTGATATGTTGTGATGTCTCGATATACAAAAAACAAACAATAGTATCAGGAGTATCTTTGTACTTTAAAACTTCCTAGCCTGAAGCAAAAGTTTCAGAGAACACCTGATACTGTATTCATCCAAGAAGCTCAAGCCCATTTCCATAATATAAGAAGTTATGACAGTAATCCTTAATAGGAATAAAACCAGTTCAAAGTGCAGGATGTTCATAGTTCATGAGTGTAAATACAAATAAAGTCACAGGCTAACAACACAAACAAAAAACAAACAAACAAACAATAAAAGAAAAATGGACTCACAATAATAGGTTTTAATTTTGCTAGTGATAATAGAATAATAGAATGCTTTGGGTTGGAAGGGACCTTAAAGATCAGTCAGTTCCAATCACCCTGCCATAGAAAGGGACACCTTTTACTGGACCAGATTGCTCAAAGCCCTGCCCAACCTGGCCTTGGACACTTCCAGTGATTTTACTGTTACTCTCCATATACTACATACACACATACACTATCAAAGCAAACAATTGTTCCACTCAGAAAGCCATTAGGATCAATTTCAACTATATATGTAATTCAAGGTTGGATGCTTGCCCAAATGTGTGAATAAATAGAAACTATGTTCTTCAAAAGGAAATGCTTTTTAAATGTAAAGAACTCAGGTCAATGAAACAAGACAGAGAACTTTAGTGCATCTAAGTACTTATTCTGATTTAGATATGAAACATTAGATTTACTAGGAAATACCACTTAAAGTGGTTAATATTTTATTAAAATATATTACATCTTTCTAGTAAAATGTTACGAAGTAGTTGGATACTGTGTCTAACTTTTAATGAGACAACAGGTCTTTCATCTTACTGCCAGTAAAAGATACAGACTTGTAAGTAGCATTTTTCATTTTTAACTTTTTTCCTCTCACAATTGCTCATAGATTTCTTACCTTCTGCTATCACCATGTTAGAACAAAGATGTGAGAAAAAAAAAATTGAATGTGACATCTCTTCATCTGTTTGGAACTAATAATGCCTTCACAGCAAACAGTTGTTTTGGTACACACTGGATACTGATGTAAAATAACAGTGGATGAAAACATATGGAATAGCTACCTAATTTGTGTGTGCATTTCTTGACATAATTGGGTCATTCCTGCAAGTTTTCCAGAATAAATTAATTCAGAGGGAAATGGTCAGATTATTTTTAAATAAGAATGTTTGCTCTATAAACCAGGAAATAAAAATAGAATATTTTGTTTCTTTGAATAAAACTGTCACAGCTGAATGATACTTTAGTCTTTTTATTACTGTCATTATATTAACTTTCTATACTCTACAAATATATTCAGTTCTCAGTAGAAAGCAGTACAACATATTCCATAAAAGCTAGCCAAAACCCCCTATCCAGCTCCTGAATATGAGCTATTATAGATTAGGAGTGTAAATGTTCACCTAGGCAGGGAGACCCCCACCATCTCCATGGCTGTGCTGCCTCACAGGGTTTCTCTGGCCCCTCCATACAAGCTGCCCCTTTAACAACTGAAGTCTGCTTGTTGTGCTCCTGCTCACCAGCTCTACAGCTGTCCACCTCAGCAGATAACTAATAACCAATCTGCCTTAATCAGCAGACCAAAAAATATAACTGCTCACCTACTGGAAAAGAAGCACTGAAGGTTCTTCCTTCTCAAGGCACTGTTTACAAAGACCTGCATCCATGAGGTGGGAACAAATGCACAAACACTGCCATGCTGACACCATTCAGCACATGTGAGCATGTGAACCTAGACAAAAGGCTTATGCACAGTATAACTGTCCACAGGTTCTTAATACCATCAGGATTCAGGTGGCTGTGAATAACTAGGAGACTTTAGGAGACTGTAAAAACTTTGGTTTGCATTAAGAAATGTAATACTCTGCTCTGAAGCCAAAGATGTTAAACTTTCCCCAAAGGGAGGTCACATTTTCCAGATAACATAGGCATATATGAAGCATATGTTCTTAAGGGTGAAAACAACATTTTCACCCTTGCAAATATAAAATTATTCTGTACTATATTCATTGCAAATATAACATTATTCTGTACTCCATGTTTATGCAAATTAAAACATTTGTAAAGTGAATGGACAAATATCAAAGGTTTCTTAATTGCAAAACTTATGAATTAATTTACAGTTCTAACTAGCAAGCAAACAAAAAGGTAAGAAAACTGATTCTTTTCTGTGTTTAATTTATTTTTCATTTTATTTGTTAAACATAATAAAAGATGCAATAAATACATTATAAATAGGTTAAGGATATCATTAGTAACTACCAGAGAGTTGAGAGAAATAGCCCAATCTAAAAACCTGAGTTCATTGTCTAAAGAAAAAAAATTAAATAGCTTTGAATACTTAGAAATGTCAAATTGAAACTAAAGAAATGTTGATTACTGTCTTTACTGTTTACAATCAAATAAATGGCAAATGCATAAAGACACTTTAGAAAATGCATTAAGACCCGTTATTTTCTGATGTTATCAGTGTTGTAAGTCTTCTGCATTTTTTTTCTGAAGTGAGCAAATAGTTTATCTTGTCTGATTTAGTTTGGGATTTCATAACCATGAAATGGTTATGGTTATGGGTTGTTATAATCTATTGGCAGATAATGTTCAAGGCCAAGGAAAAAGAGTCATCATTCTATTCTTTGCAAATAAATATGTGTATGTGTCTATCTATCTATCTATCTATCTATATATATATATACATACTTATAATGCCCTCAGTTAGGGAATACTAAGTCTGTAATGGAAGTGTTCAGAAGACTAATAAATAATGGCAAGTTTTAAATTTTAAAAATTTACTTCAGTAAATTATTTTAACACTTTTCATGCTAGTGGTTGTCTTATACATTTTTAATTATTGTCACTATGTGGTCATAACTATTAATTCTCAACAACCATATCTCAAATGTAGTCAATTAATACTATTCTTATAATGCCCTCAGCCCACTGTTGTATGGAAAAACTGAAACAAGCCTTTGGGTCACAAATAAATCATCCTGAACATCAGTCATTTTGTAGAAAAGTGCTACTTTCCAATATTTGAATCAATTTTTTCTCCCTATTAAGAAATAATTTCCTGAAATGTTTGAGAATAAGGGTCTAGTTACTAATATTATCTGAAGGAGGAAGAAAATGAAGAGAATTCCTAATATTTTGCTGTGAGATAAAGGTCTTTTTATCTCTACAGGTATGTCAATGCAAAAGAAAAAAGATAAATAAACATAGTGGGGAAACAAGAAACCCTGAAAAAACTCGAAACACACCAGAGATAGGAATAGTTCAGTACCTACTACTTGTACTTTTGATTGGAATAACATTCCAGATATTGTGGTAACTAGGTTGCAAAATATAGAGCAGAAATTGTGCTACCATTTTCACTACAGCTTCTTTCCTACATGGGAAAATTCCTGAGCGCTTCATTAAAAGTAGCACTGAACACTTCATTAATAATAACACATTGCATGTTCTTTAAGAAAAGGTTTTGTCAGGTACTGTACTGGGTGAAAGGTTTTTTTGGTTCAGGTGGGAGTGCCGCAGTACCTCCCCTGGGGGGCAGTTTTAGGACTGTGGATCATGCACAGTGCTCTGGTGGAAGGTCCCAGAAACGAGTGTCAGGCTGCTTCAGCGGTCAGTGGTGGGTGGCGTCTTTGTGTGGCCAGTGACAGCTGAGCCAGGCAACTGTGCTCTTTAAGAACTTACAGAGACAGTGACCATGGACATGAATGTGAAAGTTACAGAATAGTAATTTTCATTCTAGGTACATATCAAACAACACATCATTCAACACGGAATTATAAAGATACCTATTTTCTGTCTCAAGAATATCGGGTACACAGATAAGAGAAATTCCATTACTGCATTTTTTTAATACAGTGTGCACAGACTAAAACCAGTGTGAATATGTTTGATTATTTCAGAACTGGAATATGCTTCCTCATGGGTTCAATGTCATCTATGGATTTTTGAATGTCTAATGCTTTTTGGACACTTTTGATAAATGTGTGTGTATGAAGAAATAAATAAATATATATATATGAAGAGCTGTCTTACCATGACTACACTTCACCTAAATACTTACAAGTTTTATTTCTTCAATCCTGGATAAAAAATAAAAAATTACATAAAACTTCCAAAGTTCTAATGAGGGAGAAATACAGAATAGAAACATGAAGGATGCCAGACATTTTGTAAGTATATTCAAGGAATTAGTGTCTCTAGGGTTGGAAGATACCGCCAAACTGTATAAGTGAGGTACCTCAGTGGTTATTTGAACCTTTTATTTCATATATGATGGGAAGAGTTATGATATATTGAAAGTTTTGAATTTAAAAGGGAAGTTAAAATTAGCCCTAGGCTATGCCTAGAGCTTTTAATATCATAGACACACCTTTGGAGCAACCACAAAGTTTCTAGACCTCAGAACTGTGAAGAAAGTTTTCTAAGTGCTAAATGACTGCAATACAACATTATAGTGGGTCAGCTGCAGACTGAGAGCCTGAGGCTCGGTTTATATTACAAAATTTTGCTGCCAGAGCTATATCAGCCTGTGCTACAACAGCAACAACAAAGAAAACAGCAGAAACCCTCTGTGACACCTGTAGGCTGGCAAATCCTCCACGTAGCTCTGTCCACAGAAGAGAATTTATGGCTGCCCACAGCAATGCATTGCAAGGCATGTAAGAAGGTAGAAGTGATATACTTTAGTGACAGGACTGTAGTGAGGATTATTAAATTGTAAACATGTAGAAAAATCTAGATTGGTATGGATGCAGGATAACCTGGCTCCCTTGGGACCCACTTAAGCTTCCCTGCCCATAGAGTTTGCAAAGTTCACTCTGAAAACAGTTTCTAATTGGGAAGTGCAGTTTTTCTCAGCTGCTTTAGTTGCAAGTCCAGACACCTGCCCAAAGCAGCCCTTTCCAAAGAGCCTCTGCCTACAGCAAATGCTGCCAGGCCAAAGGGGGAGTGTACTCAGTTGCCCTGACCTTCTAAAGGGACAGGCACAGCTCTAAAGGGACTGCCCTGTGATTCCAGCTCTGATCCTGCCAACAAGTGTTGAAGAGACAGTAACAATTTTGGGGCACAGGTAGGTATAGAATACAATAACATTTTCGGTTTCCCAGGACACCCCGAGGTCTGGTTTGCCCCTACAATAACACATATTTCTAAAATGACTTTTGCTAAAACCATCTCAGAGTTGACTCAAGCTATTATCCAAATGAAAACTCTGAAATTTCTATTTCCCAATATTTTATAAATTTGGAGATAATTATAAGAAAACACCACATGTTTATTTTGTATGAAACTTTTATGTATTTTTCAGTACACCCTGAGCTTAATTACACACTTCATTTTAGCTACTTTACAGTAATTGAGCTATAAGCTAAGCAAAGAGTCCATTATGGTGTGATTACTTCTATATAGCAAATATTAAAATACATCTCTAGACAATATTAAAATACATTCTGTTAAATTTGAATTTTAACAATAATAGGAATAAACAACAGAAAAGAAAAAAAAAGAGCTAAAAATTTTCACTTACCTTCATGTCTTACTTCGATTGCTAAGAAGTCAAGCTATCCTTTTCTATTACCATATAAACTATATATGAAATAAAATCCATAGGCATAATGAAGAAAATTAAGAAATTAACATTACTGATGCTTCCTACAGTACAGAAATGATAGACTTTTTGAAAAACAATTGTGATTTCAAGGGTTTGGGTTTGGGGCAAGTGGGGCAGGGGCAGGAAATTCTGTGGAGAAATCAGAAATTTCATTAGATCTTTTAAAAGGATTCTTTCTCCATAGAGTTGCAGTGACCCTAATTTAAATATCATTGTACATGAGGAGCTAGTGATCCACACAGTGGTGAATCTGGGTAGGCACAGGCCTGTGCCCTGTACATGTGCGTTCTGGCCATCAAACATGTAGGTCTTTACTTCAAGATAAGCTCAGGCAGCAAATCCTGGTGGAGAAGCCCATCGCTGTTCCCATTGGGTACCAGTGATTATGTCACCTATGTACCTATCTTAAATCAAAGCAGCATTTTCTCATATGGACACTTTTACTTGACAGTAAAAATTATTGATAAAATTGTTTTCTACTAAGAAAGTCCTAGAAGAGGTTCTAAGTACCAAACTGCTGGTGAACCTTTCTGTGGAGAGGATCAGGGCAGCCTTACTCTGATCAGATGTGCCTTGCCACTTGATGCTGCCCCCTTCAGGGTTCCCAGAATATGAAGCAACATAGGATTATCTATGCTATTTCTCATTTTCATTCTAATTTTAACTGTCATAGAAGTTATCAATATCTTTTGAAATCTACAGTCTGTCATTTTTGCTCATAACAGACATTAGCCATAGTGTATTACAATAATCATAGAGAATTAATTCACCTATAACATATTTTTCTGCAACCAAAACAAATGAGAAAATGTGGTTAGTACATTTTATTGTACAAGTAATATATAGCATAAAAATATAACCTTAAAATTGAGTTTACACTTTAAATGAATCTTATGATAATTGATTTAAAGCACATTGATAGTGAACATCATCATTCTTACTTTCTCAATAACTAAAGGTGGGTGGAAGAGAAAACCTAATTCTTGGTTTAGCAGCTATGGGAAAATCTCCTATCCTAAAAAATATGTTTTCTGGTCATACTCACTTTCTGAAGAACTTCATCTCAGTATCACTTTAAGGCACTTAAAATGGTATTTTTCTTACTGTCTTCTAGTTTCCAGTCAGAAGATATTTTTTCCCTTATTTTTCATGATATAAGAAACATGAAAATTTATCTCAGATACAGGTTAATTTTCAAGCAGCTCATCATGTGAACTTGCTTGTCAGGTAAGCATTTTTGTTTCAATCTGCACATAGCAAAACTTTTTCAAAAGATGAAGAAATTAGAGAGTAAAATTCCTGAAAAAAAGTTAGAAAATATGCTGTATGATGAAAAGTAAATAGGATGCTGACCTGAGGAAAGAAAGAGCAGGGCAAAGTATTTTGAAAATGTAAAGAGTGAATGTAAAGCAAGTAATCAATCATTTGTCATACCCACTGTGTGGATAGCACACGAGGAAATTGTTTAAATTTCAAACCAATAAAATTCATGTTAGAAATTCCAACTATAAGGAATGTTTAGTGATCTGGGGAGTCTGGGAAATTCCCCACATGAGATATTTTACAAAGCATGCCAGACAAACATCTACTATTGATTTTTTTTATATAAAGTACCATAAGAGTTCCCACAGGACTCTTCTCATCAGAAAATATATAAACATGAAGATCTTTCTTTATGTTCTTGTAGTTGTAGTTTGTTTCACATCAAGAGGATGGGTATTCATCACTTCCATATCCTTTGGCAGTGAGAAGAATTTCTTGGAAATGTGTAATAAAAATGTATTGGATTCATGCTGATCTCTTGTTTTCGGTGGAAGTTGCCTACCCAATTAATTATTTTGTAAAATATGTTCTTCCCCTTGAGTGTGCTTGAAAATAAAGTTATCATACAGTCATTCATATAGAAAGGGTTTAGAAGAGTCAGTGCCTATGTATACAGCCTGGTGATAAAGCCTTGAAAAGAAATTCCAGGCAGATAAAGCCACAAACCCCCAAAAGTCAGAAATGGCAAAGCCATGTATCACTTTGGCATCTCCATGTTGAGACTTCAAACAAGTTTGATGTCAAATAAAGTTATAAAATTTAGCAAAATTTCTCTAGATACTGAAGGCTTGTTTGGAAACCCTACAGCAACGGCCAGATCAACATAGTAGTGAAGTGTCCCCAGGACTGGAATGTTAAGTGAAGAAACCCTGTGAACAACTAATTGTTTGAAGAGGTTCAAGCAGAAGCTGTATTGGGGTATAAGGTTAAATAATAACTTGGTGATAGCTAAGATGAAAATATAACCCAAAGTAACCTCAGATGATTATACAGTAAAACCACAAACCCAGGAGAATTTCTATATATATATGTTCGTTAATATAACAAACTGGACCTAGATCAGCGCATGTGCACTAGGAGTTTTGTCATAGGCATGATCAAGTATGAGTGACCAATCACCTCTGTTATTATGATTCTTTCCTTGTTACCTTTTTGTGAAAAAGAACGTGCTCCTAGGAGGTAAGCCATCTGTGTTAGATGCCTGGCATCCTCTTCTGAGGAATTGTAATAAAATAAAATATTGTTTCTTGGCGAGTTGATCAGCTCTTTCACGCCTGGAGAAGAATCCTACTTTAGGAGTAACAAGTTGAAAACAGACCATAAATTTGGCAGGAGCATCTCCCCTTTGGCTGATACCTGTCAGGCTTTAGCCTCTTGTGCCCTTATTTTCATGCCTTACAGCAGAGCACCTTGGCTGCAGAAGGTGCATCATTACCTTCCCTGCTGAGTTCAGGGAAGACTTGGTCAACTGCCAGTCACCTCTGTGTGCAGGATGAAGGGGTGAGAGTGAGTAAAGGACTCTTTATACTGGAAGCTGGTGTGGGTCTGCAGCCTTGGCAGATTGTATATACAAGTGATAGCGACTGGGGAGCCTGGCATTCAAGGGCAGCTACTGGCCAGATGAGCTACTGGGGTGTCTGAGCCCAGCTACTGGAGGGATATATATATATATATACACACACTTTTTTTAAGACTTAAATCCTGTATCATAAAGCAGAGATTCACAAACTCCCTAGATAAATCAACAGAGCAGGAAAACATTCTATACCACAAAACGATCTAAACTTAAAAATTTTTGTAATCAAATTCTGTGTATCATTGTAGAGAAATACGTTAATTTCTAAACTACTTAGTATGTCATCATTTTTTTCTTGAAATTGAAAGACTATGATGTTTATCAACATGCAATGGTGTTTGTTCATTACGTTGATTTTTATTACAGGATCCCACAATTTGAAATAATTATGAAAGAAACAACAGAAACAGATTTTTGATTGTTCATTGTTTGTGGCATCTGTAGGAAATATGTCGGCTTGACATCAACTGTTAACAAGCTTTATTTAAAATTTAGGGAAAAACAGTTGTAAATTATAAACATTGTCTATAATAGAGCTTTGTAGTTTACATAATTATGTTCTGTGAAAGAAGGGAGGCAAGCTTGGTCTGACTTCATTTTTCCATTAGAAAAGATTCAACTGTCTTCATCCCATGATACCAGCTGCACTGCGCTTTGTATGAGATCACTGTGCTTAATTTCAATAGCCTGCAGAAAGAGTTTGTTTTTTAAGTCCTGTCTTTTGCAGATGTGCCAAGGGAAAGATAATTTTGGTTTCTCTAATCATATGCAGAAAGCTAGCCCTGTTCTTAAGCTTTAGTTTGCATGGTGCTTCCAGAATAGCCCACACAGAAATCATAGTTTCAAATTGAAGTACATTTTAAGTCAGTCTGTTTCCCAAAAGGATTCTCCTAAAGTACTTAGAATTTGTGCTAAATATGAATATTTTTTTTACTCACGGGTATACTAAATGCTATTTGAAAAGAATGTGTGTGTAAAGATTTTGCAAATATAAGACCAATATTTAAAGAAAAGGCATTAAAGGGTGATGATAGAACATAAAATTTGACTCAACAAAGCTTTTAGATATAACACCCCTTGCACTTTCATCAAGAACTTTCATTGGGGCACTGAATGCAGATTTACAGTGAATACAACAGAAAAAAAATTCTTTTTCAAAATAAATTTTCATCTTGCTGTTCTAACTTAAGCTAAATGCTAATAAAAAGATCTATGAATTTGAAAACGTCTAACTCTCTTTAATTATCTGAGGGTATAGTCCATGTATTTCCCTCTTCACAAATCCTTAAAAATAAGCCCATAGTTTTATTTCATGTTTCCATTAGGCAAGGGATAGTATTTAAAGTAATGTCTCTTGGAACTGCAATTCTGTCCTGTGAATGTTAAATGAAGGTTTTAAACTTCTGTCTTGTGACACACATCTGTGACACAGATGCTCAATTGAAATATATTTTGCTCACAAACTTTACTCATTTTAATTGAAAATCAACTTGAATGAGTTATTTCCTAAACTTTGGGGAAAATTGGCAGTGTTAATTAATTAACTAAATTGCCCAATTGTCAAATAATTTAAGATATTTAAAATGTAAAACTATCACAATCTCATTTGAATAAATTAATAATCAGTAACAATATTAAATGCACTAAGATTAAAATAATCTCTGATTTTTTTCTGTATGGCAAATAAATATTTCTGATTGTATATTTCTTTTTATTGAAGGCAAACTCATTACTTTTTTATTAGCAACAATCAAACTTTGAGTGCATATCCATGTGCTTGGAAATATTTTGAAATGATCTGATTAAGAAAAGGAAAACAGATTAGATTAAAGAAAGGGAGAGCAATGGAACAGCCAATCAATTTTATTGTGTGGATCGGACAGCAAGACAGACCTGCACCTAGTGGCAAAAAACTCCTAAGAATTCACAAAAAATATGAATAGCAGGAGTAAATGCAGCTATATATAAATTACACTACAATCATAAAATTATTATGTGAAAATACTACATTAGCTTCTGCAACATCAATAACAAAGTAAGCTTTCTAATCTTTAAATATTATTTGTGCCTTGAAATGAAGGAGCAGAGAAATAATGAGACCATTTTTTAATGTTAATCCTTTCTTAGAAGATTAGAAAGTAAAACTAGCCAAGCAGATCCTGACTATTTCTGAGAGCAAGCTTTTAATCACATTATAATATAGCTGAACACAGCTTGGTCGGGTGCTTATTTAATTATAATTAAATGCTTGCAACACATGTGTCAGTGACAATATTCCTATTCCTAGACATCAACACTAGGATATATATCTAAGGATGATTCCACACTGAAGCTGTTGGGAAGTGTCTTGAATGTGGTCTCCAGTGGATTATATCTGAGAAAAAAATTACAAAGAAAAAAAAATATTCAAAACAACTGTAGTATTGTATTACCAGTGATTGGGAAAAGTGCTGGAGTAACAGCCTGAGACACCTACAGACTCTAGTGGTACACAGACCTATCACTGAGAAAATGTCTCTAAATTGAAATGTTCTCTGCATTTTAGATTATTACTCTCAAAAGTTCAAAGCCCTAGTCCAGTTTAGGTTGAATAAGTATTCCACTCTAAATCCTATAGACATGCCACATTTACTGTTAAATTTTCCACCATCCTAAGATATAGGCCCTTTCATTTTTATTCAGAAAAAAAATTGAAATATCTTAGTTTAATCCAAGTTTTAAATAAGAATATTTGAAGTTCTGCATATGATTCTTTTCCAGCTTCAGTAATAACCTAGAGATGTTTTTATAAATCATTTTACTTCTCCCTGAGGACTAAACTGTTTCTGTGTCACAAGATCTTTAATTTCAGTGGGTTTGATAGTGACATAAATAAATTTAGTGAAACAGCACAGAAATGGCACAAAATCTGGCAGATCAGACAAATGTATGTGTAAGTAGACTATATATATCAGCTGTCTATTCACCATCACTCAATGCACCTAAAACATGGTCTATGCTAATTGTCTAATGGTGTAGACAGCTATTTCACAAAAGTCTGTGCAGAACTTCCTGCAGCCTAGAAGGCATGTCAAAGGCTTACTCTGAAGGGCGACATCTGGTAGTCACGGATCTACAACAGTTCAACACAAACTATTGAATTCTGGATGTCCCCTAATTACCATGTGGCTGACACTGTAAATACTATGTGAGCCTTCTTCAGATAAACAAGGAAGGGGAAAGTTTCATTCCAAGGAAGGCAAAGTTTATTTTCATATTTCTGAATTCCCTCACTGCAGCATCATTCAACGCTACTTAGAACAGTAAAAAGTATGCTAGGATAGGTAGTCTGCAATCTTTACCAGGCTTGGCATTTTCTGTGACATCACATATGTAAGCTCCCAGAAGGCTGTAATTTTGTCTAAAGGTATTGTCTGGGCAACAATGGCTCTTGGCAAGGAGCCTCCAGTTAGAGAGCTACTAACTTACAGTTCTGGTGACAGTAGTTGTAAAGCAGGTGGTTGTTAGCCCAGTTTTATATGGCTGGTCGTTCCTGTTTCTAGCCTGATGCTAACTCATTCTGCAACCCCAAGGCATCTTATCTGTTATGCAGAGACATTTCAGGACGAAGGGGAGGATTCCTCCTCCTATGATCAGAGACAAGTGTTCAGTCTCCATTGTCTCATAAGTGGTTGAGTCTGTCACCTCAGGTTTAGATGCAATCTCACCATCCCTTTGAAAAGTCTGAAGTTAGGGTTCTCACTCAGCTTCTGACATTTTTGGATTTGACAGGTGGACCACTTGGTGGTTAAGGAAATGGCAGGATGGCCACACTCAGAAGAGTTGCAGTCTGTGGCTTGATATCTGGAAGGATGTCAGTGACAAGTGGTGTTCCTCGGAGGTCTGACTGGGACAAAGATTACTTAAATTTTTGTCAGGGGCATGGACAGTGGGATTCAGTGCACTCCTCAGCAAGTTTGTGGATGACACCAACCTGTGTGGTGAGGTTGCTACTTTAGAGGGAAGGGGGAGAAGTGCTACCATCCAGAGGTACCTTGACAGGCTAGATAGGTGGGCTCATGCAAACCTCATGAAGTTAGCAAGGCCAAGTGCAAGACCCTGCTCCTGGTTTGGGACATGCCCAAGTACAAGTACAGATGGGGCAGTGAGTGTGTTGAGAACAGCCCTGCAGAGGACTTGAGGGTATTTGTGGCTAAAAAATTGTATATATGTGTATATGGCAATATGTGCTTGCAGCTCAGAAGGCCAACTGTATCCTGAGCTGCTTCAAAAGAAGAATGGCCAGCAGGTCGAGGGAGGGGATTTTCCTCCTCTTCTCCCTTCTCATGATGCCACCTGGAATACTTGATCCTGCTCTGAGGTCCACTACATAAGAAGGATATGAATCTGTTGGAACAAGTTCAGAAGAAAGCCACTAGATCAGTAGAGGACTGATCTCCTATCAAACCTCTGATAGAAGAGTACCTCTCCTATAAAACCTCTAGGTTTTGTTCAGTCTCAACAGAGGGTCTGGAAACACTCTCTAGGACCTTCCACTACCTAAAGGGAGCCTATAAGAAAGCTGGAGAGGGATCTTTTAGTAGGGCATGTAGCGATGAGAAAAGGGTGATGGCCTTAAACTGAAAGAGGGGAGACTTTGACAGGATATTAGGGAGAAATTCTTTATTGTGAGGGTGGTGAGGCACTGAAATAGGTTGCCCAGAAATACTGTGGATGTCCCATCCCTTGAAATGTAGCTAAGCCTAAGTATCAGGGAACATCTTCAACTTTGCATGTCCTGGCTCTCAGGAGGGTCTTCAACCACACTGCTATGGTTACAAACTAAGGAGGTGGATCTTCAGTGTTGAGTATTCAATACCGATTTTTATGGACTTGTGAGCATGGTGGTGTTAGGGGCCAGAGAGGTGCAGGTTTTAACAGGGAATACCAAGTCACAGGAAGTGGAACTTATTTTTGTTTGCCCCACCTGCAGAAGGAGAGTGGTGGTATGTTCTTTAAAAAGACGGAGCAGAAACACAGGGAGCTATTCTTGCTCTTCCTGGCTGCAAGGCCCCAAAAAGCTTTCTTGATGAGACTATTAGAAGAACTTATGGTTTTTGGTATACTTTGAGTTGAGAAGGGAATATTCTCAAGAGCTCAAAACAATATCTTGTTGGGTTTTTTTTCCAAGAGAAGCATGTGCAGGTCCTTGGGAACAGCAGCCACCCTGGTTTTTTTGTGCCTTTTTTGCTTAAATGATGTCCTCTTTCTTAAAATTTTCTCTGTATTGCTGTGTTTGTTGCTATAATCTTTAGTAAATCGTAATTCTGATATTTTATTTTTCCTGTAGTTTGTATTTCTCTTTTTTTTTTCCCTACACAGTTGTGGAGGAGAGAGGGGGGCGTTCAAACAGTCTTAACCTTTTCCCTACTCAAGTTTTTATTCCTTTAAAGCCACTACATGCACAGTATTATTTGGAGGGAAAACTCAACCACATATAAGCAGGCCAGGAAGTTCCTGAAGTGCACTGATGATAAAATTCTCCTCCAGCCACTCAGTTTTGTGTTTTCTGTGAACTCGATGAGAATGCCCCCTGCTGCAATGTCCAGGTCACTACTGAAGAGCTGAACAGTATTTGACCCAGTACTCAGTCTTGGGAGACACCACAATTTACTTGTCTCCAACTGGACTTTATGAAACTGTTCACAACACTGGAGGCGCTGCCAAACAGTTGATTTTCTGTTCACCTCACTGTCCACTAACCTGAACAGTACTTTCTCAGCATAGCTAAAACCCATAGTTATAAAAAGAGAAATAGAGCACTGACATGGTTATCTTCATTCTTTTCTTCTGAAGCAGTTACAGAATTTGGATTTCATATTTAGAAGAGCTTTCTTTTCTCTTTTTCTTGACTAAAGAATTCTCTTCAGGAAGTGTTTTCTCTCAGATAGTTCTAGTTTTGGAGTCAATACATAAAGAGTTGTCAATGATTTGATTTGACAATCCCACATGTATAAGGAAAAAAAAAGGACTCAATATCATCTACACGAGTCTAAAAATGATAACCTTAGGTATTATTCTGTACTTATAAATCAAGAGCTATAGTATAACCTTGTAACAAGCATGAATAATGGTTTAGCCTTTTTTTTCTACCCCATGTTTATAGAAGTGCAGTCTCTTATCTCATGGTTTGTTGTTTAAAGGACAAAGACAAGTAACCAAAGACATAAAGTCTATTATACATTGATCTCATAGCAGAAGAAAAAGCTTTCTAAAAGTCTGTAGCATTTTGGGTGCATTTTTTAAAAAAAAAACAGACTTTATTCTTTGACACGTTTCAGCTAGTTACATTTTCACACATTTCAAGACTTATCACTTGTTTACATTTTCAGTTTTTATTCTAATGAGTGTTAGATAAATGATTAACCTCTGTTTGAAAAAAAAAAGAAAAGAGGGTTTACTTCGGGTAAATTATAGTCTAGAGCATTTCCAAAAGGTTGTCTGAATCCTCATTCTGCAGATCTATTATGACAGACTGATGTCAGTACCTCACATTTGGCTCAGAGGTACATGTAAGCAAAAAAAGCAAACCAGTCTGGCTTCAGACTGTTTCAATCACCAGCTGGCTAAGAATACTAAACTATACATTTCCCAGGGAAAGATTATAGAGTAGAAAGCCCTAATCCCCATACCACCTCCAGATTCTCATGAATTAATGCATTAGTTCATAAATAAATTACATACTCAAACCTCTGCCTAAACTATGTTCAGTCATTTCCTTGCATCCCTATGGGTAGCTGAGTGTTCACTCAGATTTCTTTAATTACCAGTTGACATCAGAAGGAACACTGAACTTTCTCTCTTCCCTCCTCCCATATGTATACTACACACTGAAGCATTTTTTAGCAAAACCAGAAGAATGGATGGATGGTAATGAAAGGGCTACATTTTTACTATTTCCTGAAATAACACTTATTAATTATTGAGATATAAATGTTAAAGGTTCATATTCTTACGGCAAATAAATAATGATACTTAGCATATTACAAGTTTTAAATGCTATTTTTCTTTTTTTCTCTAACTTTTTAGGGGTCAGCGTGCAATACTTTCTATTATTTTTCATACTGTACACTATCTGCTAATTAAGGACAAATCTGTCAGTGTCCAGTTACTCAGTTCTCTGGAAGAGTTAATAGAATAGGCAGCCTATGATACTGGTAGGCACCATTTCATTCACTGAATGTCACAGAAAAGAGTAACAAGACTAATTCTTTGTACCCATTTCTATGTCAAAGGCTGGAAGAGATTTGATGATTTAAACAACAGTTTTACTGTGGCTCTCAGAATTAGAAAGAAATTTCAGGTTCTGTGAGAAGTAGAATTTCATGTGTTTTCCTTTTATTAACATCTACTACATGACTTAGGCACCTCTGCATGGTTGGTGTTTTTTCCAGGCATTAAATTCTTATGTATTTACCAGGTAACCAGAACAAGAAAATTAACTAAATAAAGGTTCTTTTCTTTTCCAAGAAAGCTCAAGAACTGCTTCTGTTTTTTTTTTTTTTTTTT